>JAANSP010003919.1:0-10739 GCA_036850745.1 Homidia socia
CTGTATAAAATAACCAACACAAGAAGGCTTTTTTTCTTGCTTTTGCTTGATGGTTGGTTTCAAAACATCTCCACCAGCGGTAGTAGTTCTGGTATGGATGGTGCTGATGACGGCGGCGGTGGTGTAGCATAATGGTATGTTGTGGAGAATGCTGGAAAAGTTCACACTCTCTTTCTCTGGATGAGCATCTATCCATCCAGTAAAGCTCTTCTTCTTATTTTGCTGCTGCTCCTGCTGCTATGTATGACATGGCAAGCTCTACAGCTAGCTTGTTTTGTTTGAACCCGGTGGCTTGGTCTTGAGGAGGCAAAACGGAGAAGTCACAGATCGGAAAAGAGCAGTGCGTTGTCAACATTCACGAGGTGCATGTACTCTTTTTAGTCGGGGCCAAACATCAGACGTTATTTTCCATCTTTGCTACTTTTTCTCTTGTTTTGCCGCGTCTCCTGGTATAATATTTTTACGTCGAGTGAAAAAGAGACAGAGGGAAAATAAAAAAAGATATTTTTTTCTTCCTGTTTTTCAAGAAAAAGGGACGATTAAAGGAGGAGAGAGAAACGGACGTCTTCTTATAACAAGCAAGCAGCGTTTTTCTTCAATCTTTTATAACTTTTTTTCAACTGACATCATTTTTCTGCTTGTCTCCATTGTCCAATCCCACCAAGTTTTCCTTTGTGTTTTGGCATAGTAAATATTATATTATATTAAACCCGCTGTAATTTTCCCTGGTACATGTTATATCTCTATAGACATATATAAAACACCTATACCTATACTATTTTTAACATCATATATAGAACATGATATTATGATAGTTGAGTTGCGAGCAGCAAGCAAAGACCGTTGTGCGATTAGTGTAAGCCCATGTTTCAAGTGGGTTGGAATCCATCAGCGAACCCAATTTTTTTATAACCTGGAGCTTTCACTTAAACTTACTCTGTTTTTTCCTGCCTGTCTGTCTCCCTCCTGCAATTCACTAGTGAATAAAGTCTACTAGGTACTTATCTAGTACATTTCTTCAAAGTAAGTTGTTACATATTACTTTCTAAAGATATACCTAATAGCTGATTGTTCAGCAAAGACGAGGACATGGACGTGAGTTTACATTAATTTCACTTGTCCTTACTTCTTTTAGCTTTCACTTGATACGGTTTCTCTCTCTCATTGTTATACCATATTCCCTGAGCAAAGCACTGCGTCGTCATCATCATCATCATCATCAACAAGAACATTAAAGTCTCTAAGATTGTGCGTCTTTTTTATAGCCAAATATACTGTCTTACCGACTCATTATTGTATTTACGACTGTGGTACTTACTTCTTTTAGCTTTCACTTGATACGGTTTCTCTCTCTCATTGTTATACCATATTCCCTAAGCAAAGCACTGCGTCGTCATCATCATCATCATCATCAACAAGAACATTAAAGTCTCTAAGATTGTGTCTTTTTTATAGCCAAATATACCGTCTTACCGACTCATTATTGTATTTACGACTGTGGTGTCAATGAAAGCAAAAAAAAGTTAGCTATATACAATTGGTAAATTTGTGTGATACCAAGAATTTTTTAGCACTCTGGCTACTAGAGACTAATTGTCATTCAGAAGAGTAACTTTGGCCGCTGTCAATAATATCAACTTGCTTGCTATTTGTACTTGCCAACACAAGAAGAAGGAAAGAACCCATCCTTATATAACTTGTTCACTTGAAAGAACAACAACCAAAGTCATCATCAACACCGGTAATATGCCCACGAAAGAATTCCGCAACTTTTTTGTTGTAGTTGACCTTTCTTCTCACTTGAGCACTCTAGAGTAATCTGGGCTTATTGAACGTATGTCGTGTTCTCCTCAGAGGGAAAGTTTTTAACCCATATAAAAAAATTCAACAATAACAACAAAGGCTATAACGCTATACATTATAAGCAAGTCAGCACATTCAGCTTCCTCTCTCTCTCTATTTGTGGACATTTGGCCACTTGTGTTGTGCGATATATACTGTATAAGATACAGATTGTTATCCCGAGTTGGATTACGTGAGAAGGATCTTAAAAAAGAAGGTAAAGTAGCCAAAAACTGTCTCCTCGTATTATTAGTGTGTACGCATTGTATCAGATACAATAACAGTGAGAAAAAAAGAAGCAAAAAAAAGAATGTAGCAGCATCAGCAGCATCAGAAGTAGTAAGAAAAGTGGAGCTACTTGAAAACAACGAGGACGGAAGCTGTACGGAAACAGCAGCAGCAACAACAACGGCAGTAGCAATACTGGTCTGGTGGTGTCAAAAAACAAGTTGGATTGAATTGCAAGAAAGAGAATAGATATTGTAGCCTGACACAAGAACTATATCTTTGTATATAGCTCTACTTTGGTAACATCTTATATTTTTATTAAACAAGAAAATAAAGCTAAACCAAAGTCAAGAGAGAATAGAGCGAGAGAAAAAAAACAAGTCCACTCTTTTACTACTCAACTCAATTCCACTGGAAGCAGCAGCAGCATCATCATCAGTGGAGTAGTAAGTTGTGGTGGTGGTGGTGTGTAATAATACAGTATAAAAACAACACACAGCAGCAGAGCATCAGCAAACTTCATCACTTTCCTCTTTTACTCTCTCAACAAAACTACTCAACTCATCGCTTTAAAAAAAGAAACCAGCAGTCCAAAGAAACTTGTCTACTTTCAAGCAGCTAGTTCATTCGCAATTTACACTAGGTAAGCAAAAAGTCGTTGTGTTACGTATCTATCGCACTTTTCCAACTTGATAACAAAGATATGATTGGTATAATATGATGATAATGTACCAAAGAGGTATGTATGAGTTCATGTACTTATTGATATGTTAAAGCTGAATGACTTTTTTACCTACTTAAATAAAACTAGTTTCACATTATTATAATGCATCTCCAGTCGACAAAAGACTTTTTTTCTCATACTGAGGTTTGCTAATGTTGTAAGGGAATTGTTGCAAAGTTTTTACTCTTTGTTGAAAAAAAGTAAAAAGTATACTTGAGGTATCAGGAGGACTGGTTTACAGAAAAATTCAGTTGCAACTATCTTCATATTGACTGTAATTCATATAATGCGTATATGTTGGTAAAAGAACAAAAAAGTAGCAAGTAGGGAACGTATTAAGTATGTATAGGTATTCTACTGTTGTTATATTTTTTACAGAAAAATTCAGTTGCAACTATCTTCATATTGACTGTAATTCATATAATGCGTATATGTTGGTAAAAGAACAAAAAAGTAGCAAGTAGGGAACGTATTAAGTATGTATAGGTAAAACCTATTCTTAACTTTTTCTGCTCGTTTCCTCTTTTTCCTCTTTTGAGCCACTAACTACCATGTACTCCATTTGATTGGGACAATAAGTAAGCTTCACAGACAAAAGAAAAAGTCGCTTTCTCGGAATGACTATCACTTTGTAATAAGAACAAACTACATGCTTTCTTTCGTCTTATTTCTTGAGAAAGTCACTGACTCTTGTCCTGCAGTGACTTTTTGCTTGACTCGAAAAACTTTACATGTCTTCTTGAACGTCGTGTGCGGTTATTAAGTTTGTACGTATATTAAACAAGGTACATAACTTTTTTTTACCGGATAAATGACTTTTTGCTTGACTCGAAAAACTTTACATGTCTTCTTGAACGTCGTGTGCGGTTATTAAGTTTGTACGTATATTAAACAAGGTACATAACTTTTTTTACCGGATAATCGTGTCCGTACCATGAATGAAAGTCAGTAATGGTCCAGTCTATATAGGGCGGTTTTGTGTATATCAAGAAGGGGAAAAGTAGAATGTATATTTATGTGTGCTCTATTAAATTGCTCCAACCCACAGAAACTAATAATTCTTTCCAAGAAGTCGCATAAACCTACCCCTTTTAAATTATACTTTTCCCTGGAAGAAAGTTGAATTTTGTCTTTTGGAAGAAGAGCAATAAAAAGTAAAATTTTAACTAACAAGAAACCCTTGACCGTTNGAAGTCGCATAAACCTACCCCTTTTAAATTATACTTTTCCCTGGAAGAAAGTTGAATTTTGTCTTTTGGAAGAAGAGCAATAAAAAGTAAAATTTTAACTAACAAGAAACCCTTGACCGTTGTTATATGTATGCCAGGGGTTATATTCTCACTATACTCCCTCATAGTTTTCCAAATGACTTGTCTCGACAAAAGTTCTATTATGACCCTTCACAGCAAATCAGGTATGCATTTAGGGAATTCCAACAAAAAGCAACAGACAGATGAACTATTATTCCAAATAAATTAATGTGAGAATATTTTTCAGGTAAGTTTTTTGGAAAAAAGTCATACTTTTTCATGATCCTCATATTTAATATAAGAAACTTTGTTTATAAAGGTCACATCTTTTTGTATACATGCTCCCCGTTTCTTCTGCAGTCCTCGTGCTCATACAGTATTATCTTCTTTTTATATTATCATTATTATTATTATTACTTTTCGACCTTTCACATGTTCGAATGCACAATAACGATTCCTGAGAGAAAGTTATAATAATAATAATAATCATGTATAAATCTTGCCTTGACCGTACGCGTACTACACTCGTCGTCGGAAAGTAGTGTGCGCTTTCGCGTCGCTTGTTCTCTCAAGAAACTGGCGACAGTTGGGGAAATGCTGAAAAGAAGAAAAGAAAGAGGGAGAGATGATGATGTTCCTCTCTCTCTTCCTTTTGTTGCTTATATCGCCAGTTATACTACTTAAATGTAGCCGAAAGAACATGCATCAGTTTTTGTTTTGTGCAGCGATGCAAGGATAAAAAGCAGCAGCGGAAAAAGCTGTGCCAGTGTAGCATCATCATCACATCACTGGCCATACACATAAAAAGAACAAGAAGTAGCATCAGAGAAGTGCGACTCTCTCCTCCACCGTTCTGTTTTCTTTTTTTACTTCCTTGTCTTCTTTTTACCTAGTCAGTCAGGCAGACATTCATTCGGTTTGACTATTATACTGTACGTATATAAAGCCATAGCGGTTATAGTAATAGTTTATAACACTGCACTACTACTGCCATCACCATTACAATCACTTGTGCAGTCTTGTTCTTATACTATACTATATATACGCATTAGATTTTGGGAAAAAAGTGTAGGGTAAGAAAATGGAATGTGTGTGAGAGGGTAAGAGAGAAAGGAACGAACCATACAAGGTATACGTACGATTTTTTTTACTTCCTTGTCTTCTTTTTACCTAGTCAGCCAGGCAGACATTCATTCGGCTTGACTATTATATTGTACGTATAAAGCCATAGCGGTTATAGTAATAGTTTATAACACTGCACTACTACTGCCATCAACATTACATCAACATAACATCACTTGTGCAGTCTTGTTCTTATACTATACTATATATACGCATTAGATTTTGGGAAAAAGTGTAGGGTAAGAAAATGGAATGTGTGTGAGAGGGTAAGAGAGAGAGGAACGAACCATACAAGGTACGTAAAAGTGTATCTCTCACCACTGATGATGCCTGTAGAAAGGAAGCAACTTACTTCTCACCCAACTTTTCTCGCTCCTCTCCTACTCTTTTCATTTTCATTCTTATTATTTTATTGAGGCTGCACGCATTCACTCCAGCGGCAGCAGCAAGTGAATTTTGTTCCGGATCCCCCTTATTCTCGCTGTTTCCTCCATTTATGGCAGTAGTAGTTGGTAGGAAATGTGAGGCATTTCAAATGTATTGCACTGCTTGCACCTCGGTGTCGACGACGATGTGCTCTTTTGCCGGGCGCTTTCTTTCTTCTTTCATCGAAGAAATAGCATCTATTCACTTTGTGACCATTTCTGCTGACTGGCTGACTCCAACAACAGTAACTACACGTTTATCTGAATATAGCCACACATTATCAACATAGTCATAGTCATCATCATGGTCATCATCACACAAGTTTCTTTTCTTCATCCAGTCATGCATGTCCCGACCAAACGACACACTCTGAAAATGAAAGAATTTTGGCACCAGGCAGTAAAGGCATGACAGGAATTCTAAGTATTCCACTGACTATCTGCATAGAAAAAGATGGAATAGAGAGAACGCTTTCACTTGTGCCCCATTTCTAGTAGGTCTCCTCCACAACCATCATCGTTCTTAAGTGGACAGGCACATAGTCATACAAAAAAATACTATTTCAAGAGTTTTCTTCTTGTCAGTTCCTCTTTACCACCAGGGTTTATCATACGTAAATAATCATAAGTCGTTTGCAGCAAATATCTTGAAAACTTGTATTGTAGTGAATGTCAGAATGCTTTCTTTTATTATTATACCGCGCTTTTATGCTACTTAAAATCTTGACAATAATAGCAAGGGAGTGATAAGCGTTAAATGGTAATTCACTTGTTTATTGGGTTTCCCTCAGTCATACCGCAATACCGCATATCTAAAGGGACATTTCAAGGGAATACAAAGCGTTATTATTGCATTTTGGCACTTGGACAGGGAAGATGCTTCCTACTCACTAAAACTAAATATGTATGTTGAAGGATTAGCCTTTAGTATTGTAGGTATACTTTTTTGTTGATACAACTAACAAAAAAATATTTAGGACAGGGGACTCAATTACCAAAATATATTATCTAAAGCTCAAATGTTTACATACTTGCAGAATCCTGAATTTAAGCTGCCGATAAACGGATAAGCTCTGGTTATATTTACTATATATATGAAATTAATTACTCTAATTGCATTTAATTTTTATCAGCACTTTCACTTCAGGAGCAAAAAAAGTTTGCCGTAATTTATGTGCTTCGAGATAAATTTGTGTCGTCTCTCTTCCGTAATGTTTACCAAAGTTCTACATGAGCCTAATTCCTCACAGCGGCAGTGAAAGCACTACTACTTATGTATAAACAGAACCCGAAGCCCATTTAACAACAAACATGGCCATATTGACTCTGTTTACTTTTCTTTTGCACAAACAGACAAAATGTAAATTTATTTGATTACAACGTAATGGTAATGGTTTATAACATGCTTATATGTGTGTACCATCTTTTTCAAGCTATATACATTACCTACCATAAAAATGGTTACCGGAGCAGAATATTATACAAGACACATTTTTTCGTAATATTTGCGTAAAACTTAAATGCATTTGAGTCTGGCAGTACTTGGGAGGATAGAAATTAGGGAACTTGGGGAAAAATGGATACATACATCACCCAGCACGGCGACATAAAGCACTAAAGTCACTCTCCTCTCTCTCTCTTTCTCTCTCTATCTGTTGAAAAGAAAATGCTCCTAAGAGGAATGTGAAAAACGTCCCCAGCTTTTAAGCACATTTTCTCTCTGCTGCATGGAAAGCTAACTGTGAGAGTTTTTTTTCCTTAGGAAGGAAGTAAAATGAAAGTTACCGTTTAAAATGTATTTAGTGTGGAGGACTGTGTGAGAATATGATATGCATGCATAATGCATGGAGATTGTAGTTAGGAAAATTCACAAAGCTACTACTGTGTACATGTACACAAATGAAAGTTAAGTGAAAAGCTGAATGAGAAAGTTTAATTT
Organism: Homidia socia; assembly: GCA_036850745.1. Classification (NCBI taxonomy): domain Eukaryota; kingdom Metazoa; phylum Arthropoda; class Collembola; order Entomobryomorpha; family Entomobryidae; genus Homidia; species Homidia socia. The sequence goes on from JAANSP010003919.1 coordinate 7,531, forward strand.
GTGCCTGTCACGAACACATTTAGGAGAAAAAGATCTAACTGTCTGTGTGTCTTTCCACTATTTTTTGTGTTGGTTGGTGGTGCTGGCGGTACACACACACACACACAAGTAGGAAAAAGAAGTAGTAGCAGTAATAAGAGAAATGAGATACGGAAAAAGTCATGGTGGCTGTTGGCAAACAAACAGGTTTTTTTCTTCTTTTTTTGGGTAACTGAAAGTGCAGCAAAAATGTGTATTATCCCAAAAAGAGAGGGGCATGTCGTACTAGTGTTATTATATGTTCAACATCACCTCACCTACGGTGTCGGCTTTCTCCTGTAGTCGTAGTAGTTGTGTAGTAGTAAGTTTAAGAGATTACGGGTGCTCTGGGATGTAAGTAGGACGGGAAAGTCGCCTCCCTTACACTTCCTAATGGACTTAAATATATCAAGGAGAGTGAACGATTACTGTCATGGAGTGGAAAAATGGGCAAACTCTAATCAGATTAGATACAGGATATATTGCAAAAGTATGGAACAAGTTTTTGATATCATTCCAGAGAGAAGCCCAGCTGAAAACATTTCTGATGGAGAATAGTTGTCGCGAGCAGAGAAATAATATAAGATTTTATTATAGACGAGACAACCAAAACAATCATAATAATGATATATATGGAAGGAGACAAAAGGGTATTGTCCCTATATATTATATACCTGCACTTACATTAGAGACGAAATGAGATTACTTTTCTTTGATTATATCTCTCTACTGCACTACTACCAACTATGTGTATTTTTATGTTCTATTACGGCTATAATTATGCGCACATTTAGTCTCTGCTAGCATTTCTCTTGAAAAGCACGGTATGCATGCAAGTGTGTGTCTGCTGATGGGTTTGTGTGTGTGACAAAGTTCAACGATTTTTTTTCGCTGTGACGGTTACGTGAATTTCTATCACTACCTGAACTCTGCTGGAATGAGCAAGATATTATACTACTACTCTTTGACTACACACATTAAATCCATCAAGAAACTTTTATGATTAATTTTGTTTCTTTTCTAGAGACTCAGGTGTAAAGCGCCGTCTAGCATGCAACTCACTTTTTTATATCAGCAGCACATGACACGGCAGCCGGGATGAAACTAAAAACAGTTGTCAGTGAAGCATCCAAAATTGACTGTCGCTTGTAATGAACCATGTTGTCAATTTTTCTTAAAAAGATTTTACTATTGAAGAAGCATGTTTATTTTATAGGGTTCAGAAAACCTCTTGACACAGGCCATGTGTATAAGTATTAGAGTGTGAAAGCAGATGCTATTTGTTTAAAAACTTATTTTCCTGTTTTGGAAACATATCTTGCAGCAGCTCTAGTCCTGCTGCTGTATAAATGTGTAGTTTATTTCAAAGCATATTATGCACCAGTATGCATAGGCATGTGTGTTAGCAGAGATATATATGATATTTGATACAGAATGTACACACTGTTTCTGGATTTTCAGCACTAGACAAGCAAGCAGATTTACTTTTTAAAAGTTTTTTTCTAGAGTTCTCGACAAATATTACTGTATAAATGTGTAGTTTATTTCAATGCATATTATGCACCAGTATGCATAGGCATGTGTGTTAGCAGAGATATATATGATATTTGATACAGAATGTACACACTGTTTCTGGATTTTCAGCACTAGACAAGCAAGCAGGTTTACTTTTTAAAAGTTTTTTTCTAGAGTTCTCGACAAATATTAAAAGCAAAGTTTTTCTATTTTTTCCTTTCATGTTTCTGCACTCTAGTTCTTCCATCCTTTAGAAAACTGTGACTTTTAAGTGATTTCCTAGGAAAGAGAGCAATCTGAAAACAGGAGTAAAACTGTGTGAGCTCACATTGATTCCTTGCATTTTATTACAATTGCCTTTTATGTAAAATATATGTAGACATTTGTGTATATATGTTCATAAAAAGGTGTAAACATGCATGAGTTGCATTTAAAAGTAGTAGTTGCCATTCTTGCGTTATACAATATAAAACACTATACTTTTATTTTATCTTTCGAGATAATATGATATTTACCTATTTTAGTGCAAACAACACACCAAGTATTTAGTGTTCTACTTGCTTTGATATCGCTACAATACCATTATAAAACTTTTGAAAGAAGCAGGAAACAGGGAAAGAGAAACAAACAGAAAGGTACTTTTTATTACGTAGGTAGCCGAAATTGCTGCTCTGCAAGTAAAAGCAGAGCATGTTCGTTTGTCTGTCTCTCAAAACTTCTCTCATAATATTCTATAGCATATAATAATGACTCGTAAATCTGATTTAGTTCCAATTTTCAAAAGTATCAACTTGCTACGTTACATGGAACGGAAATAAAAATAGGTTTGATCTGCTAACATATTACTATTCTGCCAATAATGCTCATCATCATATAGTCATCCAACCATGTTCCATGAAAAATGTTCACCAACAACCACACATGTACACAATTTGGTTTATTTTTTGTTACGCTTTCCAGCAATGTATTTATGATCACTTTTGAAGTAGGTTTATTACTATTTCTCCTCATTCTTCTTTTCTTCTTCAATCAATATTCATGACACACAAAAAGCTTGTTTCCTTACTTTTTACTGCTACTATCTATAGCATACTATTTGCAAACTCTTCACTCCCCTTCAGAATCCTGTTCTGTTCCATCTTGGAAAAAACGTCGATGAATCCCTGACTGATCTCTAACAATATGCACTAGATAGAAAGTAAGAGCAGCAGAGTGCCATAGCATGTATAGAAGTATTTAAGTATTTTGAGTGTAAAACTATCAAAGAAATAAATAAGAAAATAATAAAATGTATGTGTGCGCCTAATAACATTGTTAAGCACTGAGAACTACAAACTACTTATGCGCTGCTTTACAACTTATCGCTGATGTACCGTTCACAATTTTACATGATAGCTGCCTCCTAACCTCCTTCTCGTTCGCTCTTTGCTCATACATAAATTTAAGAGATTAAGTCCAATTTTTCCGTCTTGTTTTCTCGGAAATGATAACAATATTATTATTCTATCTGAAGAGACAGGGATATAAAAAGTAAGGTAGGAAAGTGGAAGAAATTGTTTTTTGCCTTATTACAATATTGCTGAGCTGGCATATTTGCGGGGCTAACGAAAATAACAAAAAGTAAAAAGTGATGGAGTTTGCACTGTTGAATATTACGGAGGCGTCCGTTTTCTTAC
>JAANSP010003920.1:0-10738 GCA_036850745.1 Homidia socia
GCCTGTGACGTTTTTACCTGGTTGGTTGACTTTTGTGCTAGAAGGAATAAGCAATAAAAGAGGAAATGCAAAATAGACACATTTATTTTGCTGCTTCTTCTTCTGATTACATTTTAGTTCGTGACAGAATTACCGTATTTACATGTCGTCCTCTTCTTTTGATCTCCTTCCTACTCCTTCTTACTCCTTCTTCTCCTGTCCGTAATGCCAAGAAAGTAGAAAGAAGCAGCATCGAATATGCCAGAGAAATTTTGCTACTGGTTTACTTGGCTGGTTGTTGGTTGCCCTGTTTGGTTGCTGTCTTCGTCTCGGCATGCATGCAAGCTCACAGGATTTAGAGAGAAGTAATGAATGAATGCACATATTATTATTACAGCATATAATGTAATATTATTTCACTATTTCACTTGACGATGAAAGGAACAACAACAAATTCTACATTCATTCCGTTTGTTTTGTGGCTTAAAAGTCACTCTCCTACTTGATGTCTGTAATGAAAAGAAAAGAAGACACTGGAGAGTAAAACAAAGTATTATAGCATGCTCTCTTGTCATTAAAAGTGTAGGAATAATATTATAATAAGTTGAGCATAACCTGACTTCTGTACTTGTTTTCTTATACAGCAGTAGTATCTTTTTAAGTGATCGTCAGGGGTTAAGACCAAACCAACCCAAAAGCTCATCTCATTTTCTCTCTCAGCAGAGATTCATCCTATTATCCATTCCTCTTTTCTCTATACTCTTCTATCGCACTCTCCCAAGGAGCAATTTATTTTTGGGCAATGAGCAGAATCCCGAATATCTATTTGGATTACACATTGGACTCGAACATTTAGGATGGCTTGTTGGTAGCATTACAGATAATAGAGCGTTTGGTCCAAAGCACTGCAAATGGTAGTGTTCCTTCTGAAAATATTTTAAAGGTAAGAAAACGTGCGTGGTTGCTTATAAGCATCATTATAGAGTTTAGTGCAGTGTGGTTTTCAGCCAGCACAAAATCCAGAACTTGGCTAGAATTTGTTTCAACTCGCCTTGTGACCGTTGAAATGACTCTCCTGTGAGAGAAAATACATGAACGCTCAAAAGAGCAGAGTAGTCCAGGTGGTAATTTTATGAAAGTCATATAATACAGCAATAATAGTGCCTTTTTATGCGCACATTAGCCATGTTTGTCGTGTGGTAAGAACAAATTTACTTTTGCGACGACAGGTAGCAATAGGCGTCGAAATGAAATCTCTGAAAGAGAAGAATGCAAATTATGTAAATAAACAGGGTAACGCAAAGGAGGCAGTTCAGAGGATGAGAAGAATGTCATCTGTTTTTAAAGAGGTAATTGGTGCCACCCACATGCCTCTGCCAAAGTAAGCAGGAATCTTCTCTCCTCTGATGATGCGTTTACACAAGGCGAAATAAACAGGGCAAGCGACTCTCGGAATACAACGTTTGTCTTTTTCTTTCAAAACATAAAACATTTACAACACTGTTGTTGATACTATCAAGTGGTAGTAGTTTCTGCGTGAAGAAATGTTGGAAATTAGTTTCATCAACGCGTCTCCAATCTTGTATGCATACCACCACTACTTCCAACAAGTATGCATAAAAAATATGTGCATTTCTTTCTACACATTCCCTTCCAGACTCATTTTTCATGTTCAGTTTTTCTGCAGAGATATTCAGATACAGTTATTAGCAAGAGCAACACTCTGTCCGTATTTTCTTTAAAAAAGAAAGTAATTTAGAATCGTTGTTCACACGTACCTATAAGCATAAAATATGCCAGTCAGCTAAAAAATAACTGATGATTACATTTTCCCAGTTTGCATTCTCAGTGTTCGATAACAAAAACAATTTTGAAAGTGGCACTCGAGCCGCAACATGGTAAATATGATAAAGTATCAAATATTGAAGTTTTGCCAATATATATAGATAGACCACCTAAGTCTAGACAAGCTTCCTTTTCGTTTTTGGTGGCTAAACATGTTCGCTCATTTTACTTTTTTTAAACATGTTGTGTTGCGTTTTAGGTATATTCATTTTATAAATAATATTCAAGCTTAAGTAGTTCCGCACGTTTGTGAACCGATTTACTATTTTGACAATCGCTTACTTAATATATCCACAACTTTAGCATTTCCAAGATAAGATCTAATGTTTAACATAAGCCTCCTCTCAAGTTTTTTATTCCTGCAACACGTTTTGCGCCTTCGTTCCTTCGTATTTAGACAATGAAAATAGACATGGTAGAAAAATGTAAAATGAAGGCAAATGACAAAGTATAAGTTTTTTATAGATGGAAAGGTAATCCAATAACATACGCACAAATTATTAGCACAATCAGGATTCAGGGTGGTGGTGGCATGAACTTGAGACAATGATTGCTCATTTCCATACGGCACGTCTCATCATATCATTAAACACATCATCATGTTTACAACTGTCACACAGCTCAAATTTAGAAATCCATAGGCAGTCGTTACGCCATTTAGAAAACTCACATTTACACTGCTATGCTTAATTGGCTTCAAAGTTGTAACATTGCACAGGCCTATGTTGGTTAGAGAAGTATAGATATATCTCCAAAGATATTTTCCACTCTTTCCGTACTCTGTACGCATATTTTCGTAGTGAGATGCTCGATGACTACTTATGAGTTATTTATTACGAAAAGCTGCCTCTGTGTCAAATGTAGCAGCCAGGTCACGCAATTTAATCCTCATCCATCAAACTTGCTCATGCATAGCTAACTACCTAATGGTAAACATTCCTGCCTGCTCTTAAAAAGCGTCACTCTTTTTGAATGAACATTATTTCTTCAACGAAACAATCACACACGTCATGCACTCCTATTAAGATATGCGAATCCAGTGTATAGGTAATACAATTTCCTGATTAATTTGCAAGGAAAAAGACGATATAGAGGGGTGTTTGTTGCATATAAAATGGTATTAAGTGAAGATGATGACGGAATTAAGTGTTGTGGCTGAATTGTTGACGATAACTACTTGGATGATATATTGAGCATTTCTTGTCTGTTGATTGGTGGTGGTGGCAGATGAGAAGAGATCCATTTGGCAGGGACGCAATGAATGAATGAGTAGCAACATAATCGATAATTGAGAAACAATGCGTAAGCTCATTTGCAATGAATAGCTGCAGAGCTGTTGGACTTCCTACAGTAAATAATTTTATAACAAACTTTTACGTTTGGATAAACTGTTGAAGTAAGATGAACTATAAAAATCAAATATACTTGCCTAAATAATAAAGCAAGCGTTTTCACTTGACTCCTTCAACAATCATCATCTCTTGATGGATTATTTATTTATGTATGAGGCATTGTTGATAAACGCCCGTCACGCAAATCATCATAAAATTCTGTATGGTTTGCTTGTATTATGTTTGCACTCGCAGTGAAAATCATACACATCTTCACTTGTTGAACCACCGACGTTTATGATGATGATGATTGTATTATTATTATGAGCAAACAGCTTTGGGAAAGCTGACAGGCATTTTTTTACTTTATTTCTTCGTGTTGGCCTCCTTAGTAGTCCATCGTCAGTCTGCCTGTACAATGTTCAACTTTTTCCATGTTCCATTGTGTGTCATTGAAAATTTGTTTACAACAACAGCATGCTTCTTTGAAACTTTGATTCAAAAACAAAAATATCGTTTGGATGCATGAATGACTACGCTGCAGAGGAGTTGTTGAGGAAAATGAATTAATGTATTATGTTAATTCCTATATTAGCAGTCGGATCAAGGGTCAAGTTTAATATGATGCTGATAAGTTAGAACTCAAAAAATCCTTTATTTTTCCGTGTGTTCTCTATCGATGACGATTATGTGCCACCATAATATATCCATAATCAATCAAGAATTTTCTTTGAAGTAGTTTCTGTCTGCGAATAGTGACGCTGGTTAACATTTAGCTTGCATTTTATACGTATGCTATGTAGAAATTCAATGGACATAAAGGTAGACCTTATGTTTCACAAAAGATTTTGAAATAACTTTGCTTTTGCTTGTGTGTGGCATTAGTATCAAATTCTTTAAAAATTTAGCATTCACCTCATCTCATGGTAGAGTCTCGTCCATCTTCCCTGTTTTTCTCCCTGACTTTTTTTGCCTGAAGAACGACATGTGTAGCAAAGCATAATAGATTAGCATTGACCATGGCAGATGAATTATTCATGGCAGCGTTAGTGATATGTTTTATTTATTTAATGGAACCTCCTCCCTTCACGCACAGTCATGATCATTATCTAAACAAGTGTAGTGGATAAAAGTACCTCCAATACATGGGTAATAATAGTAATTGTATTATACAACTACACGAATTACGACGAGAAGGCAGTATTTAAGTCAAGTACACTCACATTAATGTTTTTTGCAAAACAAAACAAGTAAAATTTTAATGTTCAAGAAGTACTCTGTTTAAAAGCTACCCGCTTTGGGACTTTTGAGTAGCACGTTCGGTTTAGCTTCATAATAACTAGTACTCTTTCTAACAAGCATTGTTGTAATTAGATGCTACAAAATATCATGTGGATGTAAGTGCGTCTGCATTTTTTACTCTTTTTTTACTCATCCATGTTAAGCAACTTGGCTTTTATAGAGGTAAAATTTATAGATGCTTCCGTACGGAAAATGTCACGAGACAATTTCATTTTCAATAATAAAAAGCTAGAAACTAAATTTTTGGAAATTTCAATGCATTTGAATAAGAATATCCCCTACTGTGTTGTATTCTTCTAGAGATTTATTTATGCTATCGCCTTCTCTGCTATAAGGATCAGTAGGTATATTTTATTATTATGATTAAATTACTTAGCACTATCTCTGTAATTTAAAATGCTGGTGATAAGTGGTGGCGGTTGCTGCATCCTAAAAAAAACCAAAAATATAGATTGGCAGGTGCTTTCATATGTAAATCAATGGTCAAATAGAATCTTTGGACAATGACAGCAGGACAGCAAGGCATTTTTTTATGCATTGTATTTTATGTGGATGCAAGTTGCATACAAGTGTTTTGTTGATGTGCATCATTTTCTCATTCTCATCATCGTCAAACAAGAGAAATATTGTAAAAAAGGTGCGGCCTTCCCTATTGATGATGATGAAGTCACTGCTACGGCTGTGAATGGTTAATGAACCAGTAAACTCGTTATCATGTGATGTGTGATGTGCGTATTGAAATTATTATTGCCCGTGATTTAATGAGATGTGGATGGATGCAATGATGATGATGAGTATGTGTGTGAGGTGCGATGTGCTAATGATGAAGTCACTGCTACGGCTGTGAATGGTTAATGAACCAGTAAACTCGTCATCATGTGTGATGTGCGTATTGAAATTATTATTGCCCGTGATTTAATGAGATGTGGATGCATACAATGATGATGATGATGAGTATGTGTGTGAGGTGCGATGTGCTATGAATGAGTAGCTGTTTTCCTCTACTTGAAAGATGTAACAAAACCGTCAATTCAGGTTTTTTGGAACGGAGACAGCAAGCAATTTACAGTATCCTTCCTTATATATAAACGAAACGTGCTTTCATTGCAAGTTAAATTGGAATAAGCGAGAAAGAATTTACAAATTACAACAACTCCATTTGATGTTACCGAACCATTCTTAAAAGAATGACATTTCAATTTCAAACAACTTTGTTTATTTGATTTTATGATTAATTGCTGTGTGATTATTAGGAATGATTATTACTTGATTAGGACAATTTTAAAGTGATATTGTCGGGTGGATGGATGGCTAGAGTCATTCAGAAGTCAGACGTGTTCTGCAAATTACTACAATAAAGAAGAGAAGGAGTGACCATGTAAAGTGACCAGTTTATTTATTTTTGTTCCTCTTTTCTGATTGTCCATAGGTCCAATAGTAAAGTCAGTCTTACATGTCTTTAGGTAAGGCAGTTCAATCAACTATCCGATGAATAGGGATGCATGTTTCTCATTGACTAGTCTATTTCTACTACTACGTGTATCCTTCCAACAAAAACCTCAACTGTCATTTTAAGCAGTGCTAATTAAATTTGCTGAAGAGCTACATGTTCTCCTGCGCCATTTCTGTACAAAAATTCCGTCTCCTTTCCAAATATAAATTGTTTGCGACTTCAAACACGTAGTTCTCCCTCACTCAAACACTTCCAAATGCATATATTAGCCCCTGTTTTTTGGAAAACATTTACCTATACGTGGATTTTGCAAATTGACAACTGAACTGACTGAATATAACTAAAAGTGACAGCGAAAGCTCTGCCTGTTTCTACAAATGTTGAATACAGTAGTTGCGTCTATTCAACTATCTGTCTAAAAATAATGTATTTAATAGTACGTATGTAGTATCTACCTAGTTTCAAGGCTTTAAAAGCTTCGAGCACTGAACAGACCCCTTTTTGAGGCAACGTATAAAATGTTTAACTTCCCTTCTGGCGATCATACATATATTTTTACTCAAACAAAATAGCAAAGTCGAATTATTTAAAACAAGGTAAACTATTGATATATTACAGGAAAACCAACAAGTCATGCAGTTATTGCAAATATGGCTATCGGGTACTGATATGAAAATTGATATGTTGAATTTGGATTGGCAAAGTCAACTACAAAATGCTTATCAAATCTAAGGTAAATATTATGTAAGAGCCAAACGTAAAAAACGTGAATGTGATATCCAATCAAGTAAAATTAGACGTTAAGATCTAAACAGGACGAAAAACTGCATGCAATTGCAATAATTGCAATTCATTGTTACCACCACACATGGCGTGTAATAATCTTTGCCTTGATCTTTAGAAAAAGTTTGGAAGCAATCAACAGCATCATCAACACTTCATATATATAAGCCATCTTGCCGTCATCACAAATATCGTCTCGCCGCTGCCTGTCAAAAGAAGAAAAAAATGTAAAAGCATCTTTTATATTCTTCATTCTCACCATCATCATATCAAGTAACATCATCATCATTATCACTACCACATCGCCGCCAAAAGTTGATCGGATGAACCAAATCTTCTAAATCCGACGGAAAATGTGACTGAGACTGACATGCAAGTGGGGTAACCAATTATTCTGTGAGATTGTATATAACTTTATGATACTTTTAGCTCACCATAAATTTCTATCCCATCAGCAGCATAGTTTAATATGCGAATAGAATTTTATGTCTTGCACATTCATTTTTTATTCCTTAATAAATGGATAAATATCCTTGAAAGGCCACCCTCAATGAATCAAATGCACCACCGCTTGCAGCACCAAATCGCAATTATTATCATCACCATGAAAGATGTTAGTAGTTCAACCACACACGTATCACACAACCTCCCACCCAACAACCCATTACTTTGCTGCAGGGTGTACTTTATGTATTGTAAATAGCAATCTTTAATCTGATTTTCTTTAGGCAATGCAAGATGCAACAACATAATCAAATTAAATGATCCTTTCTTTGCCTAAAGACAGTGTGTGTTTATTTTTTTGGAATGTGCCGATTATGTAAATATTAACTAGTATGAAATTTTTATGATCGTGCAAAAAAATGTTGTGTTTCACCTGCATGTGGTCTATTCATTACAACATTTATATACGAAAAATGTTGTACATAGAAGTTAAATACATTACGATGTGTGTAGTTTTCAAACAGTGTGTGTTTATTTTTTTGGAATGTGCCGATTATGTAAATATTAACTAGTATGAAATTTTTATGATCGTGCAAAAAATGTTGTGTTTCACCTGCATGTGGTCTATTCATTACAACATTTATATACAAAAAATGTTGTACATAGAAGTTTAAAATATATTATGATGTGTGTAGTTTTCATAATAAATGTTTTTAAGATAAGATAAAATAAGTGTGCAAAATTGACATTTTATGAGTCGTCTTTTCTGTATTCGTAAATAATATCTTGTTTATGTCAGTAGAGTCTAGAAACCAATACATATACTCGTATACATTACACTTTTAATGTTTATTTTTGGTACAAAATTTGGTCCAAATCTTCATCATTGAATTCTTTATTTTTAAATTGAAATAAAAATGACACGTTTTTACATACTTTTCTGATATTCCTTTGTTGTACATTGGAACATATTTTTTGTGTAGCTAAAATAATGCGCTGTAAGCAAAGCCAAATGTCTTTTTGGACCTTGCCATTGTATGTTTTGCAATCAATTATACCTCTTACCTACTACAACAGTCTTCTTACATTGAAATATTATTCATTGAACTATTTTAGATTTAAATGAAATATTATGCATGAGTTGTTGTTGTTGATTGATATCAGCTAATAATTTCTTTTACATGTAGGACGCATGCATAAAATATATGTATTACCAGTTTACTATTTGTTTTTTTAATAGTTGAGAGAGGGAGAGATTTGATTGATTTTGTTGTTCTGCAAGTGCCAAGAACAATCTTGTCATTAGGTAGCTATTCATTAACAGATTTATGCTTTGATGTGTTGTATTTATTATTGTGGAAATCCAAGATAACATAAGCGAACAAGCAGTTAAGTAGCAATTTAAATACGTCCCGTTGAGCTGAAGATGTGAAGGGAGACAGATTAGTTATTGACCTACGACGCTTGTCTGATGACTGCTCTTATTTATTTATTATGCCGCATATTTTATTATTTTTTGAACTATCAGCAAACGTGCNGCTTGTCTGATGACTGCTCTTATTTATTTATTATGCCGCATATTTTATTATTTTTTGAACTATCAGCAAACGTGCATCGGTCAAAATTAATGTATCATCAAGCTAATAAAGATAATGTGTGCCTTGTTGCTGCTGCACCAAAGCGGGTATGGCTACCGTGATGAAGATTATAATAATATGAGTTGCAGCAGTTTTGTAGTATGTACATTATTTTGTTTTTTGGTGCTGTTTGACCTTCGTTCTTCCTAGACTAGACTTGAACAAGATTTGTAGTTACAAAATTAATGTATCATCAAGCTAATAAAGATAGTGTGTGCCTTGTTGCTGCTGCACTAGCTGCACCAAAGCGGGTATGGCTACCATGCCGTGATGAAGATAATAATAATATGAGTTGCAGCAGTTTTGTAGTATGTACATTATTTTGTTTTTTGGTGCTGTTTGACCTTCGTTCTTCCTAGACTAGACTTGAACAAGATTTGTAGTTTTATTGCATTTAGAATGCAACGTGAATTTCCAGTTCTCAAATTCCACTTTGCTGTCAGCACGATGTGATATTTTTTACTTTATTGTTTTCCTAATCTTCTATTAACAAAATTATTGTTATGCTTGTTGCTGCTGCTTTTACTTACCTTGTTAAGAATCTGGTATAAACTTGTGCAGAAGAAGAAAGGTTTTGTTTATATGCATTTGCAAAAGTTGCATTTGACATAATATGTATAATGATGCATTGTCTTTTTTGTCCCATATTCCATCTGTCTATGTATGCAACTCTGCAACCTCTGATCTGATCTGATTGTTCTTTATGGGAATGGGTTAAAAAAAGGTCAGTAAGTAAAGCATATATTTTATTCATAGTTGTTTTTGTGCATCTTGCAATGATACAGTATTTATGCATGTTCGTTGAGAAGATAAGTTTTTTGAAGCTTATTGTTTTTAAACTTTTGTTGCATGCACGGATTTCCATCGGACAGTAATGCAGCAGGCTGTACTCAATGCACTCATTGAAACTGAAACTGAAATGATCAGTTAAATTTTCTGACGTAAAGTCTGTGGTGTGCGTTTTGAATGCAATCGCTTTCATATTTTTATGACCCATCAACGTCCATTTTCAATTTACATTCCACCGTCCATCATTATAATGGAAATATTATGACATATCTCACATCAACAACTACCATATTGATTTACTAAATTAGTGCTTATTATTAATAGTAATTCTTTGGGCACAAAAACACGCTGCTATATACATAACATACCTATGTAATGTAGGTATTCATATACCCATTTCCATTTCATTTTTAAGTATCGCGAATTTCCTTTTTTGGATCTGCGCGTAAAAATGACTTGCTCGCACCTCTTTTTATGTTCTCATCACATCAGTCATAATAATATCATAATCATTCAGTTTCTTTGTGGGAAGAATATTTGGCTAGATTTTACTAAGGAAAATGCTTATCCTGTTTTTTCTCTCATTTGTGCGCGCGAGTTTTTATGACGGCTTTGTAGAAACACTATCAAATAAACAATAACCTCATGATATTCCAAACACAAGAAAATTCAATCATTAGTGATAATGAGTACAAAACCTTTTTACGCGTGCTTTTATATTTGTGCGATGAGATTTATAAAAATGTTTGGATTTTGGATAAAATGAATTTAACGCATGACAAAAGCTCATTTTCTCCTGACACAAAAGTTATGTGACAAATGAATTAATGTATACAATGATTAGCAAGGCTATTAACCAATAATTATATATACCCGCACCATATCGGGAATGCGCTTACACAAGAGTAGCTATTGTAAAATGAAATCATGACCATATAAGTAGACAGCTACACAAATTTCATAGCAAAATTATTTTTTTAAACAAACTATTGACTGAAGTTGTGACCAGAAGGAATGACAAAATGTCAAAATTATTATGTACGCTGGTCAAGTTTGCGGTATGTTGTTTTTACTTTGCTCGTAAGAAAAAACACATTTTCCGACTTTTCAAATCTCATAAATCTTCTATTCGCAGAAATATGTCATGCATGTATGTCATGTACGCACACCATAGG
>JAANSP010003921.1:0-10737 GCA_036850745.1 Homidia socia
GGAACAGCTGTTAGAAAATGTTTTTGGCATTCTGTTCAATTTTCTTGTGAATGCCTGTAACAATGAGGCTGTGTTTTCATTTCGATTTTCTGGAATTGCGATCAAACAAATGTTGGAGTATATAGCATCGGAGAAGTTTCTTAACCGATACACCTTGGAGCAAGTACGATTCACTTTCACAAATAAGATTTCTTTAAAGTTTCTTAATAGCTGTTAATTCATTATCCTTTTATTTTAAAATTTCAGTGTGTCAAGGATTATGTGATTGCCAAGAAGAAGAAAATAGATGACCTAATCCAGCTTATGGACGTGTGGGGAAGCTTGGGACTTCACGATCGAGACAATACGATTCTCCGCGACTATCCTGCATTGTTTATGATTGAGTGTTTATTAGGTGAAGACTGTGACGAGGTGTTGGACATCATTTTCAAGAAATCGGATGTAACTCAAAAATCTTGGGATATCAAAGAAAGGCTTGCTTCCATGGACAAGTATTTTTATAACCTATTACAGAGCATAATTAAGGTTAACCCTGCCTCATCGTCGTCCTCAGCAATCTACGCTGGAATTCTCATCCGATCGTTTATACAACAACTCATGGACAAGAACTCCAGAATAATGGATATGGTAATACGAAAAAAGTTAACATCTTTTAAATTTAATTGTAGAACACTAGTTAAAACTGAAATCTAAATTGCTACGGACATTTCTTTGCTATTACAGGAAATTTTACAGTACTTGCATAAAAGGCGTCTGGATTATACTTTGTATGCCTCTAGTAACATTCAGATAGGTAAATCTACGTTCAGTATTGAAGCATTTTCTGTACTTGAAAATCACCCCCACAATATTTTTATGTTGTGCACTGTTACACCCAAAAGCTGGGTTTAAACTTTTTGAATTAATCACTGCTTGTGATGCTCGCATTCTATCATTGACTTCCACATATCTTGATGATTTAAAACGCGCATATGATGATTCTTTTTAATCACTCTTTTGTACTTACATGGTAAAAATTGTGCAATAAACATCAAATTTTGCAAATACAAAACCCCATGCATTTTACAACAATTATTTTCTTTTTCCCAGTTTAGTTTTAAGTTTCCATTCTCAGAAATGAAGCCAACCTAAATTAAGTAAGATACCAATCATTCATTCTTTCATTCATTTAAATAGTTTAGTTAATGTCAAAAGAAAATACGAAGATGCACAAATACCTGGAGGAGTACTCTACACGATATGTAGAGTCTGTCCACGTCAACTTGGTAGTGCAATTTAGCAAAAATTACGGCAATAGCATAATTATCAAGGGCTATCAGAAACTCTTTTTCTCCAACATTTGTAATTATAACTGTTAATTAAAAGCATTATGAGTAAAATATTTACTGTTTCAATGAAATATGCATACAAAATTGCAGTATTTACCTGTGTTGCGTCCTTGCATCCGTTTGCCATGATCATATATGTAACTGAGTAGTTTCATTATGTTTGGCAGGTTTTGAATGGTACTATCATGTTGGATAAACATTGTTTCACAATTAACGGTTATTAAACTTTTCAAAACAGTTTTAAAATATTGGCATTCAATTTCACAATGTAAAGGAACACACGAAAAAGCTACCCTGAAACTTTCCACTAGCATGGATGCATTATTTCGAAAAATGCCACCTCCAAGTTTAATAAAGTTAAAAAAAGTTAATATTTCCACAGCGCAATTGCAGTAGAGTTTTGCCATTTTTCTAACCTTTTAAGAAACTACTGCAGGAATATGCAAAACAAGAACTGGAAAAATGTTTCTTTTTTTGCAATCAGCAACCTATTGTGTGTGAGTGTTTAGTAATTGCTTGGTAAAGAGTCTATCAACCAGTTCTTGCATCGGCGAGTAAAACGATTTCACACGTTGTCCCTCTTAGAGTTGCCAAAAAGCAAATGAGCACTCGTTCCGCTTTGTTAGTCTTGAATAATATGAAATATGAATTTATTCATGAGTTTTTTATGAAGTATGAATTGATGCTGAATGCTTGGTATAGAGTCTATCAACCAGTTCTTGCAACGGCGAGTAAAAGGATTTCACACGTTGTCCCTCTTAGAGTTGCCAAAAAGCAAATGAGCACTGGTTCCGCATATGAAATATGAATTCAATTATAAGTTTTTTTTATGAAGTATGAATTGATGTTGAAAAGAACCATGATAAAGGTAAATGAAGCAAAATCAACGTGCAATTTGAATGCAAATAAAAAACTTGCAAATAAAAAAATGATTAAATTTCAAGTTTTTTTGTTTTTATTTTGCGAATTGAGTTTAAATTTACAACTTGAATTTTTCAAAATTATGAGATTCTAATTTACATGTCATTTCGAAAAAATCTAATAGAATTTGATTATGCCAAAAATAAACAGGTTTTGAATTCAACGCTTGTAGTGGTTCTTCATTGCAGGGGTAGTGTCTGTGAGGTGAGAAGTATCAACTTTGGTAAACAATTCAGTGGCACGCTGATAAATTCGAATTTACGCTTTCGTACACACAAATCGATTTGCTGAGACGTTGCCCATTATAAGTTTCCAATTTTAAGCAATTTTCATCATCACTGGCAAAAATAGTCCCAGTTTTTTATGTATCTATTTGGATTCGAACGGAATAATAAAAATTCACTTTTTTCTTGTAGCTTTTATCTTCTGGATTGAGCCCAACGGCTTCAAAGAGTTCCTTGTTTTGTTCCATGGCGTATCAATCGGTACAACGACATGTATGGAATCTTGTATGGAAGACTGAGGTTATTCAAAATGTGTTCAATAAACAGTACTGATAATTAGCATGTATTACCAGAAAGTGTTCAAAGAGTTATGTTCAGTAACGGTACCAGTACTACTCACCGAGTATCTTAAGCTGTTGTATACATCTGAAAGCCCACATTCTACCGCACGTATAGACATGGAAATTTAATAAATCCAATGATCGAAATCATAGAGTTTGTTTTAACGGAGGAAACCCAAAACAATTTGTCAAAAGAGTAGTCGTTTTAGAGATTGTGAGGTTTTTTGGTACTTATAATAAGTTTGACTAACTCTTGCGTCAACACCTAATGCAAGACGTTCAGGCATGAATCCCAAAAGCTTATGGGGAGTCTCAACGTCAGAATAGTTGCGCAACTCAGATATTTCACCAACCTCGCCTTGTTTTAGACGCGACGTTCCAACTCATTTCAGGAGTGACTCAATGACGATGAGGTCTGGAAATTGAACAGGAATTAATAATTTACCCTTGTGGTCACTAACCCGTTTTTTACTTGCAACTTTCCCAGGTCTTTCAACTATAGGTAGCGTCTTATCTGGGAGATCCTTTGCCTCTAGCTAAAATATAAACCTCCTTTATTCCACTTGCATCGCAAAGACATGCACATTGACATCCCTGCAAAGAATTATAAGTTGGTGTTGATGTTGACTGACGTAAAAAAATGTCAGTGACAACAAGGGCAAAGTTTGAGTATTTTCAAATATTATTATATCAAGTATTTTGAGTGAGCTTGATTTTTATTCTAAAAGCTGCTCTTTGGATCAAACCATAAATTACAAACTTTTTGTGGCGTTGGAAAACTGGTCTCATTTTTACATTGAAGCAGCAATAGTGGTAAAAACCGAAGGTAGAAACTGTCTTCATAGTAGTGCTAAAAATGTTATTTGAATTTAAATGTGTAATAGATAAAATAAGATATTTTTGCAGCTACACTTGCGATGACATGAAAAACTTCTAATTTCTAACTTACTCTAACTTGCATCAAGCTTCTTAAAGAAAAAGTACAGCACACAGTGGCACTCTCGCTCATTTTTCACATTTAATAATTGAAAACTAATAATAATAATAATAATAATAATATCTGGCGTTTTGGATCAAATATATTTAGGAACTGCTAAAGTAATGTAAACACATTATTACGTTTTATCCCCTTTAACACGTCACAGTATTTTTTTACCTCTATCTGTAGAAAAATTAAGCTGGGAACAACAAATACGTTATTCTCCGTCAGTCTTTATTGAGACAAGTCATATTGGCTTCATTGAACAAATGTAGAATTCGTATAAATTATGTTAAAGTTGTTTTTAATATCGAAAATAGACCTGCTGTTGTTCCCAATTCATACATCGGAAAGTTTGTTTCGGAGTTTTAAACTGATTCAACCCTTTCTTTATTAAAATTGTGCACAGAATACTTCCTGTATTTTTAAAGTAAAGCTGTATGGTTGAGCATTCCAAGAAAGTGGAGAGAAAATGAGCAAAGTAAATGACATTGATGGTTAAAATGCAGAATAATGGAAAAGCATTTCTTTAAACCCAAATTTCTATAACTTGAGATCATTGTTGGCATTTCCTGAAAGAGTGTAGAATGCACAAGAAAATGGTTACTCCACTAGCCATATTACTATTCAAAGTAACACTTGTCTTGTTAAGAATATCCAATGTCGGATCGTACCGAAGATGCCTAATACGCTTTACTGTGGGTTTTCCATGTACCTTTTCACTTACACTACGTACTGGTACACATTGCAAACTATTTAAGAAACAAAACAAAATAAAATGTGAATCATGTTATATGAAATACAAGCATTTCTATTGCTGCTGCTCTCAAATTAACCTGCGGAGGAGAAAAATATATGCTATTTAATGTAATTTCATTTTAATTTTAATGCTATTTAATTGGTTTAAACTTCAAAAATATATCTCGGCTTTGCTAATGTGTTGTATGCACTTATTTTGTTTGCTCAATATTAATGTCTTAATCTCTATCAAGTGCAGCAAGTAACAAACCGATCAACAAAAAGTACTTCTTTTTTATCTGTGCAGAAATATCAGAATAATCAAAACCGTCTGTAGGCAAACTTTGCAAAATGACAAAAATTTTCAAAATGCTTTAACGTAAAAATATTTTTCGATGTATATTGTTTAGCTAGTGCCTCAGCTCACTCTTGCTCACTATTTTTAAAAGCTTTAAAAGAGTAGTGATGGCATATATTCCTAAGTGAACCGTTTGATTCTCCATTTACCAAACATGGTCACCTATGTGAACAGTTTTTTTTATTGATTCAGTTTGTTTTTTATTGAATAAATTAACGTAAGCGGGAGAAGATCATGCTGGTAAGAGCTTAAGCTTAACAATTGCGTTGTTATACTGTACGTAAAGGCAGAAAGATGCATGCATAGTAATCCTATACGGTGATGAGGATGACTCTGGAGAAGGGCTGCATCCTTCCATCTACCCAAGGCCGTCACCCACCAGAACAGTTTTTTTTCTTCAAAAAAATACTTGCATTTACTTGTCTTTCCGCTGCAAAAATGATGCAGGCATAAAGGTGCATAAAAAAATACTTTACGATTGTAAGGCTTAGATTTTCCACATATTTACCTCAATGAGTCATGTACGGGATATGTTTCTGTTTTATTGAAGAACATGCTGCCAAAATCTACTAGATAAAAAAAGTACTTATTATACTTTGATTCAGTTAAAAATAAGGGAGATGATTGTATGTGCATAGTACTTGTGTATCTATTTATGAACGAAACAACAGTTTGGCACTGTTGTTGTGCTTATGCAAACGTCAAAGACAAGTATGTGCGTTGTGGAATCAAAGAATTATGAGCTGCAAACAAAAGCCACTTTAGTATATATACAAGTAACTTTTTTAACAAAACCATAGTAAATTAAGTAAATCAAAATAAAAAATCTCAGAACTGTAAATCTTAAAGTCAGTTAATTGATAATAAACCTATTGTGTACTTCAAACCTATGAAGTCACAAAATTGATAATAATAACAATAGTAAACATTTTGTGTATTAAAAACTATGAAGTCACAAAATTGATAATAATAACAATAATAAACCTATTGTGTACTTCAAACCGATGAAGCCACAAAACTAATAACAATAAAATGAGCTATAAAACACCCAAACTTCCTTCCCATAACAAACTCGATAAAAAAACAAAAACCAACGTGCACTTAATCTGCAAGAGCTCTTGCCAAGCTCAACAAAAGTTGACGTAATGGATCCAAGGGAATATTCAAGTCAGCATAACGTCCAACCAGCTCTGTAATATGATAGTTAATATCATAAGCTTGCGGACAAGACGCATAAAATATGCACGCTGCCCTCCTTCCTCTACCTGAGTAAGCGGAGTAATGCCTTCCTTATTCCAAACAAATGGCGAAAAGTCCAACTGACCATAGTCAGCTATGTTTGCAAGATTACCCTTTCTTGGGTATGGCCGCCAACGGGTAAGAATCCTTATAGCTATTTGTTCACCAACAGCTTCCGTAGTCTAAGCCCCTGATGATTATCTTTTGAGCGGATATCGGAGTTACTGAAATACTAAGCAATAGGAACATAAGTATTCATAAAAAATCATTGACACTGAATGCTTTATAAACAGAAGCAGACTATGAATGCAGTAATTCAGCTTATTATGAAAATGCTTGTTAGTCTTAAGAATGTGATGAAAGTACACAAGTACACACACGGTAGTGATAGTACATGTGAGCATTATCAGTGATGTAGTTAAGTCCAGGGGTGCAGTGATGACCAAGTGGTGTTTATTACAATGGTTGGAATGCAACAGTGAATGGTTGCTTGTGTCATAGTAGTACTATTTCTTAATAAACAACTTCGGAACACTTGAATTGTATCTAAGTCATCACAGTTCATAATGATTTCAGGCTTTAATAATCTCTATTCATATTAAAATTTAAACAAAACCAGAGATAACTGGCTAGGAATAACTTTTTCTGTCACAGTAAACATGATTTATTAGTTATTACTTTATTATAGAAGCAGCTGAAAACGATAATCGATATCATGTCGTTTTCGACTTCACAACCACAAAAACTAAAGACTGCAAAGCTGATTCATTAATTTAATAAAAGGGCATGCGTGAAGACGATATGAGTTAATGAGTCATATTCCTTTTATTTTGAACTTATATGCTTTTTGAACTTGTAAATGTGCACATTATAACGTACCTAAAAATTTCCAAGGTATTTTTATTTTATTAGTTTGAAATTATTTTTTCATATAAAAAGTTTGCAATCAATTCTTTTAAAGTCCATAAAAATCCATTAAAGTATTGTGTTAGTTACATATGAGAACAACTACTTTGAAATTTTTCTGATTTTGCTCAAATCAACTTCTTTCTAAACTTCAACACTAAACTTTGTTTGACTGAGCATTTAAGTTGAAGCTAAACAGAGTTATGTTATGCTTACGTAGTTACTTATAGTAAACATTGAAACATTTACATTTTGTTTTGTACAATGAAATTCTTGTATTATATTGACCAATAATAATGTAATGCGTCGAGTTGTTGGAATGGGTGATTTCGTTGCATTATCATCCTCTGAATATATCGATCGATATTAGATCGATTATTATTATTAATCATATTAGATTGCTTGAAAAAAGAGAAAAAATACCACACATAACTTTTTTTAAATATTGTCATTCTGTAGTTGTTGTTTGCATGGAAAACTTGCTATAAATGTGAATTGGTATTGCGTTTCTCTGTACACACACAAGCATTATTGTGCAAGTGCATAAAAGAGTTCATCCAAAAGTGAACTCGTGAGTACTGTACACTACGCATGTATTGGTATCAAAGAAAATGCATTCTTATCGTAGTTGTCCCTAAGTTAAGAATTTCTACAAACATGTTATGTAAGTACAAGTAATGACTATTTTGTTTACTACAACATGTTTTTCATTGTAAGTTTTAAACGTTATGCATTGGTTACTGAAACTGAGGAACACGTCTACACCATTACATGAGTCTGGAAACAAATGTTTCGGACACATATTCCGATATTTTCCGATAAATGACTTGCCTACTTGTAAACATGGTACATATTTCCATTATTTTCAGTTATTAGCTAATGCATTTAATAGATGGATTCGTCGAGAATATGGTTAATAATGTACGTAAATCACTAAGAAGGCGTCACTGCGTCATTATTTTGTAATATTGGAGAAAGTATTGATTGCTTCAATCATCATTATGCCATATGAAGGAGTATATAATTAGGTCATGTCAGTAAGTCAGTCATGTTGGAGTACACCACCGGAGGGATCTCACATGGGACGGTGACATTCGTTGTTTCTCCAGGACAGGTTGTTGTGACAGGAACCAACAGTAACACTTCCCGTTTAAAAATGCACGACGTGCATTCCAAGTGATCATTTAACGTGACTACGTGTACTTGAATTTTATCTAAATCAGTAATACGTGGGCTCTGCTGTTTTGCTTCCATGTTTGAGATAATAAATTTTTGTAGGGCATATTTTGTTGCATTTGTCTGCATCTTTATCTTTATGCAACATATGTATATTTGAATTTTATCAGTTTGATGAGCAGCAAAATTACACCTGGTACTGGTTCTTACATAATTGAGCTTTCGAAACTTCCACGTTTCCAAAAACGTGTACATAAATATGCATGTAGCTACAACTCTTATAAGAAATACTAGAAAAAGCCAGTCACCGTTACACGGTGACATTCATGCACCATTGTTCATGCCGGGCATCGTAAAAATTTATCAAAAACAGGGAAATTTGAAATGACTTATTCTTATATGCATATCCTTATTCTCAAAAAACAAGGATAACCAAAATTATTTACTTGGTGAACCACACCGCTTCACATGCACATTTTTACTTCCTAAAAGCCAGTATTGAAAACTTATGAGGAAAAATATCAGTAGTAAAGAAAAATTGTCTGACCAATATTTAAATTATGCTTGAGTTATCTTGTTTTTATAGCTTCATTATAAAAACAAAAACAGTGGTATGCCAGTAAGTAAAGGTGCACAGCAGCAAAGCAAGGAGCAAACAACAGGTTGGCGCCTGCCCGCATACCGTTGACCCCCTCTAGCATGCCAAATTTAAGGATCCATCACAGCATACCGAATTCCAGCAGAGCCCCTCCAGCATACTATTTAAAGTCGTGACCCTCCAGCATACCAATTAAAGTTGTGGCCCTCTAGCATACCAAACTCCAGCAGAGCCGCTACAACATACTAAATTCCAGCAGAGCCTCTCCAGCATACAATTTAAAGTTGTGACCCTCCAGCATACCATTTAAAGTTCTGGCCCTCCAGCATACCATTTAAAGTTGTGATCAAGTCTGGAAGGTTTAACTGCAAGCCTGGAGAGTTTCATTTCAAGCCTGGAGGGTTTCATTTCAAGCCAGGTGGGTTTCATTTTAAGCCTGGTGGGTTTCATTTCAAGCCTGTGGGTTTCATTTTAAGTCTGGTGGGTTTCATTTCAAGCCTTTGGGGTTAAATTTAAAGTCTGTGGGTTACATTCCAAGCCTGTTAGGTTTACTGCAAGTAAATATAATTAAAACAACACTTTATTTCAGCTACAGCAACATAGTAAACATAATTGCAGGTTACCATTAAAAAAATACTGGAAAGGGAAAAAGAAGGGGGAAGAGATGGTGAAGTCAGAAAGCGCTCAAAAGATCAGTCACACACATAAACAAAACAAACAATCCACAGGCCTCGAGAAGAGGTTGGTAGGGAGTTTGTGTAGCATTAAAGTATGTGTAGTACTATTTTGTTATTGTTGACTGAACAATGCAAAAAGCAAGCAGAACTGTATGGGAACATAATTGCAGGTTACCATTAAAAAAATACTGGAAAGGGAAAAAGAAGGGGGAAGAGATAGTGAAGTCAGAAAGAGCTAGAAAGATCAGTCACACACATAAACAAAACAAACAATCCACAGGCCTCGAGAAGAGGTTGGTAGGGAGTTTGTGTAGCAACAAAGTATGTGTAGTACTATTTTGTTATTGTTGACTGAACAATGCAAAAAGCAAGCAGAACTGTATGGGTTCATCCATGTGAGTCGGCATGAATACGGAGTGGTTGAGACTTAAATGTTTGTTGCACTTGCACTTGGCACTAAATGTTTTATAGTGTTATTCGCCTACTTGTATAATGAAATCACATGATGAAATCCAATTTTAAAAAACGCATCACAAAAAGTGACATGTAACATGAACGCCATGGGCCCGACTGGTGGCATGTTGTATTATATAATATTTTGTATTACATTCCCAAGTTTTTCAAAGTGTGAGTTCGAAGCCTTTACTATAAACTGCCTTAATATGTTGAACATATTTATAGTAGTTTCTTGTGCACTATTCCTAGCAATAAGCAATTGTAAAATCGGTCCAAATATTTATCAATTCATTCATTTCTTCAGACGAATATTTAAAAGAATATAATTTCAAAAGTTCAGGGAAACAAAATAACTCGGCTTAAACAATACGGTAATCTCTATTAAACTGCAAGCCTAATAATAGCATATATGCACCCATAAGTTAGAAAAATATGTAGTAATAATATTCGTCACTTTTAGGTGCATTTGCCACATTTCATGCATAGCATTGTATTTATCTAATAGTTCAAGATGGAACACACACAAGCATCACATACTGATAACTAGCTTAGCTATTATGGTCAAATTAGTTTGCATATTTGATTTCAGCCGTACATTGGATAAAATTACTATCATTTGTAATATTTAAAGATTAAGCTAAAATTCTAGGCATTTTGGCATCAGAGGATGTGATAGAATTGATGGTGTAAATGGCTAGCTTTTGATATCCTGGGTTTTCACAAATGCTTTTGTATGTTACAATTTTGCATGAATTCATTTCAAATTAAAAAGGCTAATATAAATTATCTCATATTG
>JAANSP010003922.1:0-10737 GCA_036850745.1 Homidia socia
CTCTTATTATTGTTATTAGCATTTCGTTAGTGGAGGTATTTTGTGCTTTTTACTGATTATGATGATGGTCGTAAGTGAGTAGTGAGGTATAATTTTGAAATACAAATTTGGACCTGGCGTGTTGTTTGGTCTTCTGAACGGGTGCACCTGACTAAACTCACAAAAATACAGTTTTTTTTGTCTGTAAAGTGAGGAGGATACATGTTATGCATTATTTTGTTTACCGGCAATTTTTTATATAAAATTTCTACATACAATCATGCATTATGCATTATCAACGCAAACTGTTACGGTTAAGTGCAAGTAATATGAAAAAATTCTCTGACGTTGATAATCATGGAGAAGCAATGCCCTTCAGCTATGTTGCGTAAAAAGATTTTTTTAAATACAAAACAAATTTTAAAATTCATCAATACATCATCACCCACAGTGTATATAGGCTTTTTCATGAGGTTTTTAGTTAAGAAGCTTACTACCTAAATCATTTGTAAGAATAATAATACCGTGATTGACCACTCTCCCCTTCTCTCTCTCCTCTAAGATGTCTCTTTGACACTTAATCTGATTAAATAGACGTGCTGTGACATAGGTACCAAAAACTAGAGGATGGTAATGAGATAATGTGTTTTCAAAAGATGATAATGATGATAGCTTGCTGAAGTCTATCCATCTTCTTCTCCGACTCGCCACCAACATGTTGCACCACCGGCTCGAAGTTTTCTCTACTTTTTTTTCTTTTTTTTTCAGGCTACCACGCCTACGTCTTCATCACTATACCTTTGACTTTTAGCTTGTCATGAAGCTTCTATCGGTGTGTGTAATAAAGCGAAATGCATTGTGAAAAAGGCATAAAAAATGCATTATAATAAATTAACGCATATGCTGTTCAAAATTTCACATCAAGATGTACATTTATAACAAAGCTGTTATTGTTTTTTTTCCAAATTCAAATAATGATATTTTTACAGAGATAAGAAACTGCATCTAAATAGATGCTGGTGATTCTATTGCTGATAAATAACATGGGTAGTTAGCTATACGCTGTTCATTTTTAGCTGTTATTATTATGCAATGAACCCGAGCTTGTCTTGTTGAGTTAAACCTCTTAATTTTACAACAATTGTTCATGTGTGGTAATTTTGATGGCAAACTTCTTACTGATAAAAACATCATATCTTTTTGTGAGAGCACATATATAGGAGAGCTCATCATCATCATCATCAGCACCGTTCCATAAACACGTTGTTATCCTGCATGAGAATCTCGAATATTTTAATTGTTCATTAGATATATAGTAAACTGCGTTTAGAACCTTGTTATATTCTAATGATGCTCCAGACACAATTTATATATTTTTACTGCTTTTATTAGCATTAATACACACACGCAATCATTTAAACAAACAACTTCATGACATGAGATTTTAAAATATCCAATCAACGATGGTGTGATTAAAAAATAAGAGTATAATGCTGCGCTACATTTTACATCATTCGTAGTAGCAATCAACTGCTTTTGAGAAATTTTGCGCTAAGCTTATTTTCTCATTTCCCATGTTTTCAATTAAACATTTTTTGCCTTATTTGCCAACATCATCGGAAGTTGTTTTAGTCAATAATGCAATGCCACGCCATCATACAGGAATAATGGATGAGCAACTGACAAGTAAAAACTGGATGTGAGTATAGACATAAAAACATATACCAATATAAATATATAGTAAGCACAGCAAAGCTTGCTGAGAATAAGCGTGCGAATTTTTTTTAAAGTTTTAAGTTAGCCCTTTGATTACAAGGTTTAACTAGCTGTTAAAAGTATGCGGCAGTCATCATCATCATCATTGCATTGTTAGAAGAAGAAGCAGCAGCGGCGGTGGTGATGATGAGTGTCTATGACTCATGAAGATTTATATCTGACAAGTATTTTGTAAATGAACCATATTATTATTATTATTGTACATTTTATTATAAGTTGACCTCGACCAGGTCTATTCTTTCTGCTATTTTAGTATACGATGCAATGTTTAGAAAATGAACTCATCAAAAATATGCGCACGACTGCAACTTCTTGTAGTTGTAGTTGTTGTGCAGTTTCAATAATGCTGTTGTTGTGGTCAAGCTGTTACAGTTTCTTTTTACTTTGTGCAGCTTGCAGCAGCATTTTAAAGAATCCACATTTATCTCCTTGTCCATTTCTTCTTTATGGATGCATAATATGGCAAACAGTGCGAAAAGCAAACTGGTTGAAAAAAAAATTGCTAGAAGCATAATGAAAAATTGCATCTGAATACCACAATTCTCCTGTCTTGTTCCATGATGATTATTATGATTGCCTTCTTCTACAAACAAGAAACATTATACGTTTATACTCAGGCTAGATAATTTTTCCTCCTTTTGGTTTATCATTATTCTCTCTCTCTTTCTAGACAAGTTATTGTTGGCTGTTGTGTGGCATGATTTATAATAAAAGTAGACTTTAGTGCACACACGGCACAAGGAAATATCTTGTAACACACATTATTGGACATGAATTATCATATGAAACAACTTGAAACATATTAGCAGTAAGGACAAAAATTTAATGGAATCCATTGTTCAGCCTGAAATAACAATCAGAAATCAAGGGAAGGAGCCTCATCATCATCAATGAGAAAAATTACGTTTACAAACATAAATCTAAGTTTCGATGTTTTTGTATATTTTATGATGCTTATTCAGTTAACGATACTTGGGATAAATAAAAGAAGAGACTTGGCAAAAATATTGTACGGCCAAGTTCGAAAATTAATTTATTTCAGAGATAAAAAGATGCTTCGTTATAGGTCATTATTATTTTTTATATCTCAAGTAGAAAGGAACGCAAGAGTAGTAAAATGAAAAAAGTAAAGCATAAACGCATCATGATGAGAGGACATCATGCGTTCAATATTACATACAGCTCAGATATCAGTACAAGTTAAGATTGTTCAGTTAACGATACTTGTGATAAATAAAAGAAGAGACTTGGCACAAATATTGTACGACCAAGTTCGAAAATTAATTTATTTCAGAGATAAAAAGATGCTTCGTTATAGGTCATTATTATTTTTTACATCTCAAGTAGAAAGGAACGCAAGAGTAGTAAATGAAAAAAGTAAAGCATAAACGCATCATGATGACAGGACATCATGCGTTCAATATTACATACAGCTCAGATATCAGTACAAGTTAAGCTTGTCAAAGTAAACAGTAAATTCAAACACAGACATGCAATAGTTAAACAAGGAAATTGTTCTGCCACGTGTACAACCGGCATTTGTCTATTCACCTGCATAATATTTTTGTATTGTTCTTGTTGATTGACTGTTCTACTGACTGTGTATCACCACCAGTTTCCCTGCTGAAATATATATGTATCTTAAACTGTGCTATTGGGTTGTTGAATATATTTGAATCAAACTCTGATGATAATAATCCAATCTCTCTCTCTCTCTCTGTGCACCAACCTTATATATAGAGGATATTATTTTATTATTGATGTCCTTGTTGGATTATTGTTTGATAAATGAAGCTGGAGCTATCTTATCGGTTTTTCTGTTTTTGTTTTCGCGCTAATAGTTGAGCAAGTCTTCTATGCACTCTTTTGAGGAAAACTCATGCTAATAGTTAATGACAATACTTTGGTGGATTTATACCTATAAGGAAACATTTTTATTATTTGTTTGGAAATTATCGAAAAAATTGCGAGTTGGAAAACGCTCAAATAAAATTTTATGCATGCTACATCCTTTTGCAAGTGAATGTCCACCATTATCATTACTTTTGTCAAGTGGAATCATTTTAAAAAAGGACGGGCACAACAACCAACAGTAGTAGATGTTGTGGTTGTTGTAGTGGCATATAAATTTACATTAGTCTAAAAGGTGAACCATTAGGCTTTTGTATTTTTTATTCCCTAATAAATTCCCTACCTCACACATTTGCATGGTTATGATGACACATGAATGGAGAAGACTTGAATTTATAAGATAGGTTCTCTAGCGTGTAAAATGACACCAAAATCCTTCTCCTCTACTACTAGCTCATTATCTTCTCGGTTGAATGTATTAAGATAAATATTTATCATCGACTAAATTTTGTCTTTTGTATATATTTTTTAAAGAAAAAAATAGAATCAGCCCAAAAGTTAGCTTAAAAATCACTTATCTTTCACATGAAGAATACCTTGAACAACAAAAAACTAGTAAAGTGATAGTTAGTATAGAGAGTAGTGATACTTTTTCAGGCTATATGCCACAAAACAACAGCCATTATTTTTAAAAAGATTTGCAAGTGAGAATTAGATACAAAGTGCATTCTCTCTAAAGGAGACAAGATTCTTACACTTTGACATTCATAATAAACGTATATACATATTTAATGCATGTATCCCGCTGCAAAAAAGATTTGCAAGTGAGAATTAGATACAAAGTGCATTCTCTCTAAAAGAGACAAGATTCTTACACTTTGACATTCATAATAAACGTATATACATATTTAATGCATGTATCCCGCTGCTGTTTGTAAAGTAATCGTTGTTGTTGGCTGCTTCTCAAGGCCTTCTCTTCTCTCTCTGGGTCTTTTTCTACAAAATGTATGTATGTATCTACTTATAGGTATGAATGTCTAGTCTGGTGGTGCATGCATTCTGATAAATCTTCCTTTTCTGTTTCATGACAAATGATGTTGGTGTGTGTTTCTCGCAGTGTGATGCAGTAGTAAATATTAAAGGGTAATTTTGTATACAAAAGGCCTTTTATTCCTGACATGATCTATGTGTGTGACTGACTTAGTGATGATTCTCAGTATGTCTCTTTTCTTCTTTCATGGCAAACATTGTACTTGAACTTCAACTACACACATGCTGATCTAAAATAGATGACCTCATCATTATGGATGCAGGCAGGCAGGTAGATAAATGGATGGACTTTTTAATAACAATAATAATAATAATAATGCTTCCCCAATTTTGTAATCCTTTTATACTTGGTGCTTTGAACCGAAAAAAATATCCCAGTTTTATAATTTTTATATCCCTATTCTACTACGCAGAATGTTTCGGAATAATAAATAATAATTTTTATCCTTCAACCTCCTTGTTAAGTAGACATTTGCCACTGTTATTGTTATTGTGGCGAAATTATAATTGCACATTTTTTTCTTGTAGAGGGGAAGATTTAGATGGTTTGAAATAAAAACGTATTATGTAAATTTAATCCATTGATGGGTGAAAATTTGAATTGATTTGACTTGAAGAATGTGCACATCATGCATATTGCATAGGCATCTCGTATAATATGCTGCCACTAGCACTTATATGGTATGTGCCTACTCTAATGCATCTCAAATCTCCTCGATAATATTATAACACGCTTTTTAACTAACAAAATGCATCTTTTTTAATACCGCCATCAACCACCACCACCATCAAGTATAAAGGTTAATGTGATGTTTAACGTTATGTATATGTACTCATTTTGTTGCAATTTCAAATTCGTGCATTTTTCATCCTGTATGCATTCACTTAACCTTCCAAAACTGAAAATGGCAATGGTATGTATGTCGTTTTCTTGTTCCACTCCTTATCTCTTCTAAAACATCTTTCTTCCACACCAACGTTTTTTTTTAAATTTAATATGTCTTGGGTTGGGATAGGTTTAATAAGTTGGGGGTCTTCTTTAACTTTGCTCACCACAATAAAGTTTTTTTTCTCTCTCTCTTGAAATCCACTCGTCATCATAATATACAATCAACCCTTTTCCCTGTTGATTTAACTTTTTAAAATCAAAGATGTGATTCCCTGCTTGCTCGTCACTCACAGCCTTGTAAAAATGTTAAAATATTGGTAATGAAAAGAAAGCCATAAAACTTAATCTCTTTTTGACATTGCACTGTACATATATACCTATTATACATCAATTCTAATCCGTAATTATAGCAGTGGATTTTTTTTACAAAACTACTTTAAGCACACAACTTTACCTCTGGAATCTTAAGTGGGCACAACAATTCTAGCAAATTAAAAGAAAACTTTTTATAAGCTTATTTTCTTCATATAGATAAAAAGATTTTGTATGCACATGTCATGTTACAACAGTGCACTCAAATCTTCTCCGACATCTAATCAGATGCGAATTTTTTTATTCCACTTCCTTGGCAAGGATGTGATTCGATTTTATGGTGAATGGTGTTGCTGTGGTGGTGGAATAAAAAGTCGGAGTTGCATCAACGATTTCTAGCGTGGCTTGTGTATGTGTTTGTGTAAAGCAAAACACTCTTTTACATAACTATAAATGAATGATCTTGTGTATGNCATCAACGATTTCTAGCGTGGCTTGTGTATGTGTTTGTGTAAAGCAAAACACTCTTTTACATAACTATAAATGAATGATCTTGTGTATGCATGTAGATGGATATATAAATAGGTACGGTGTATGTAATAATGTAATGTGCATACCGTGATAAAGCTCACTAATCCATCACATCAGCCCAGCGAAAGGTTTTTTTTTTGCATTTAAGAAGCAATAGGATAAGATGAGTGTGTATAGTTTTATAATGGAAGAAGTTTTTTTGGATGCATTTATTTGAAGCGGCTTTATCAGCGACAGTATTAAATGACTGACTATCTTTTGACTTTACAGTTTTTACTCCTCATTAAACAGGTCTGTATTCCACTTTTCTGTTGTCTGCAAACTGAGAGTGTAATGCTGGCTGTTTGAGAGATTGCAGAATTTTGGATGTGTGTAGCAGTGGTAATGTAATAATGAGAGAATGATGACGATGACAGGGATTTTTATATGCAGCATCAAAATCTGGTTTGACTTCATTGGACAACAGACGACAACAAACGGTTGAACTGCATCTTGATGGTGCTTGTAGGTATGTAAATACCTAGATGCATGTATGTATGTATGTACATTCTTATCGAAATACTTTCATGATGATGATGATGTGACATCCATACAGAAAATGCGTTTATAGCAGCTAATATGCATATAAATGAAGATATACAAGTAATAATAACAATATCTCTAAAAGTTTGCACAAAATGCAATAGTAATGACATTATTTCTTCTTCGGTGTCAATCTGCCTTGTTCTGTCTCTGTCTGCATTATTTGCAACTTCATATCATTTTTGCTCGAAAGGAATTTCACATCATACACGTTACTCAACTCTCGGCGATGCATTATTATTATTATTATTATTTGCTCACTTCACTTGTCTGATATATAAATATATTATTCAGATGATGCATTTATTCTGCTTGACTGTCCAAAAGCTTGTTTCATTTATCTTGGACAACTTTGACTCGTCAATTCGTCTTCTATAATCCCCTGTCATACAGCAGGTTTCAATACCTATATGGTCATGTCAAGACAGCAGAAAAAAAGATAGAGAAGCAGAAATAAACGACATCACTCTACTCTTTTAGCTCTGTTGTTGCAGCAGCAGGAATAATGGCAACGATAACAAAGCAGAGATTTACAATATATCATAATAATAATAAAATAAATAATAATAATACACTTTTAATTTGTACACAGCCAGGAGGAATCATAAAAATATGCTCACAGCCATTCTTAGAGAGTATTTAAAAAGCAATATCAACCTTTATGGTCTTAACTCACAATCAGAGTCAGTTTAATTTCATCATTTCGCTATATATTTCTTTTTACTCGTCCAACTTGTCTCACTCAACTCCCAGAGCAAGTCAGTCAGTCAAAAATCAACGGATTCATTTCGTTTGGATTTGGAACTGCATAAGGGAATCTGCAAGTTTTGCATTCCTTCAGATTTACGATCACGATGGAATCAAGTTGCCTGCTGCTGCTAATACAACAACGGCCTGTTGATTGACGACTGACTCAACTGATGATGAACACAGTACCTAGCTTCCACATTTGGGAAGAAGACGACCAGTTTAGTCAAATGACTTTGCTGCTTATAAAGCGTCATTATAGTGCACAATCTCCGTATAGCATCATCACAAGTTGATTATGCATACGCATTCGTTTGTATACACACCACAACACAATAATCAAGTCATACACAAGCTCAGAGGCAGATATATTTTTTAAAATGTACAATCTCTGCACTTTGATATCTTTAGTGTTAGTATGTATGTATGTACCTATAGTTTTGTATCCATAATACTATGTAGGTAGTAAAACAACTATCATTTCTATGACTTGTTCACATGTATTTCTCTCTCTCTCTCTTTTGCTGCTTGCTTGCATTCATGCAACCATGCAAGCATTATCTCAAAATTTTTTGCTATTATAGTCGTTGAAAAGGATTGTTTAATGCACATTTCTGCTCAGTCTGTGCGAATCCTTCTTTTTCCACTTTTCTTCGTTGTTGTTGTTGGTTCACGTTGATGATGGTAGTGGCAGAGTTGTTGTTGTTGTTGCGTTTTTCTGCCATCGTTTTTCTCATTTGACTTTTTTCATTTTTGTTTGTTTGCGCTACAAACGTGTAGCATGCAGTTTTAACGTAATAATGATGGTTGCAGTTGTAGTACAAGTAGTGGGAGAGTTGTAAAAAAAAGTTGGAGCTTCACAGTCCATAGTCAGTCAGTACATGCATATACGTTTGTACATGCACAACTACTACTACTACTACTACTACTACTATCAAGTCAGCACCAAGCTAATAAGAGAAAACACGTAATTTGTTATGGTAGGAGTAATTCAGTTATAATAATGCTAACAAAAGTGCTATATTTATATACAAACCCATTTTACAATCAGCGCCAGTACCAAGTTGAACTTCTAAGAATACGAACATAAATACGCATATATACCATTTTACATTTCTCACTCTCGGAGCGCAATAATAATAATAAAGATCGCTTTGGAAGAAAAAACACTTTAGACGTGAATGTCTTTTCCTTCTTCTTCTCTTGATACGGTAAAATATAGGTGAGGGTGATGTGATGTACGTACTTTGTAACGTGTACTGATGTATGCAAATTTATATCGGATCAGTGCATGCCAGTTTTTGTACTCTAGTAAAAAGTAGATGCAAACAGAAAATGCAACATTTCTTTACACTTGTGCCAGTGCCAATTTCGGCGTAGACTTGGTTGTATGACGAACAACAATAATATTTGTGCATGCACACATTCACATGCATGCACTTTTTGTACCAATGCCACAAATTGAAAAAACCAAAGTCATCATCATCAAAAGTGATCCTCCTTTGTTTGCCAGTTTTGTTGTGGAACACATTTTATTTTAAGAAAAAATTGCGTTAAAAAATGCAGTAGTTATACATTTTCAACAGTTGTGTTCCATGAGTTTACCCTCAAAATATAGAATGAGAGTGCTATCGTTTTTCGCATTTATCATCATCACAACCGGCTTTGGCTTAATTATTACCACGTTGATCCTGGACAGATCGGAATAGTTCGATTCACTGCAAAAGTGCATTGGTGGTGTAGTAAAGAAGAGTGCAACTTTTTTTATCCAGTCCAGAAAGCCAATATTACTCTGTCTGCTTCTATTACAAACAACAGTGAAATACATAATTTACTTGCTGCATTTTAATGCATTCTTCTGCAGTAGAGCTGCAGTGGTGGGTGTTGATAGCAGTGAGCTATAATACATTGTATACAAAAAGGAAATGGATGCGGCAAGTGGTGAGTGGTAGTGGTGGTGGATTTTAACGAACAGCAACTATGTTTGGTTGTGGTTACCCTCAACCTCAAAGCTACCCTTGCCTTGGTTGCTGTTAAACTGCTGCTGCTGTTTTTGAGACATCCAGAGACTCAGAGTCTTTCACTTGTTCTCTTCTACGTGTGCTTGTATTCATATATATTATGCCTGCAACCTTTTTGCTTACACCGTGAAAAATACAAAACTATTTTTAAGCATCCGTCCACCAACGTTGTTCATGTTGCTGCACCCTTTCACACATGAATTTTCCTGTGCAGTCTGTCTGTTTCCAAAATTATCATCAAGTTGGAACCAGCCGCAACAGAAAATAATGATAACTTTTTTTTAAATATGTGTAATGCAAATGTGTACGTGTTGTTTTTACTGTAGTTATCAAAGTGACCGGTTTTGCCGGTATCACTATTAATAGGAAGGACGGGTAGGGCTATAGCAAATAATAATGAAATTCTAGAGTGTCATCATAATTAACCGTCGATAGGTGGTTTTGTCAAACCTAAAAATTGACAACTGGCTCACCTTTAAACTAAAAATATGTGATGCGATGCAACTGTAATAATTCAGCGAACTTGGTGATGAATCGTAGAGAATAATTCGTCAACATGAATAAAAAAATTAGTTATTTTGATTAATCGCAGCAGCTGTGTTACAAAGAAATAAATTTGTCATTTTGTTTTGAGGTGAGAACATTTTTACTCATCGAGGAAGTATGTATAACGTGATGTTGTAAGACATCATCATTATTATTCACATGGTTCTGGTTCATCGACATAAGAAGCGAGGTCGGAATATTTTATAACCTCCAAATTAAGGGTCTGTGTGGATGTAACTTGGAATTCGCCAAGAGAGAGAGGAACACGTCAAGGATTACTACTTGGTACAGGAATAACTTTTTTATAGGTTTTTATTCGAGTTCTTTCTTGTTTACCGTTTTTCGTCCCCACCTCAAACTCAGCACAATCAGGATATGATATAACCCAAAAGAGGAAAATTTCATTCATTTTGGGTATACATTAGCTCATTTTTTAATCAATATGATAACTAT
>JAANSP010003923.1:0-10736 GCA_036850745.1 Homidia socia
GACTCTTGCTAAATTCCGAATCCTCGTTGATAATGCTGGTGTAGCTTTTGTAACCTGCATTCAGGTCAGAAATGCTCAAGTAGCCAGTATCAAGATTTGGAGAAGTGAGCTCTGCCATGGCCTCGAAATCAATTGTCGCAGGGTATCCGTCATTTTCCATCCCTCCGGCAGCAGAAGAGGAAAATCTCAAGCAAGAGTCTGAATCTGCAGAGTCAGAATAAACCGATGAGCTTTGCCTTCCCGTGTCATTACTTGCAGATGAGCTTGGGGACGATGATGTTGGTCTCGCGGAATTGACAGAATTTGTTCTAGAATTCGCTCCAGACTGCAATCGATGAGCAGCTGCGGCCCGCCGCGTCAAATGATGACTCCCAACTGGTCCTGATGATTGCTTTGTAACGTTCACAATCGTCGGCCCTTTCTTGTTGTTTTGATGGTGATTGTATTGCGTGAAACCTCCGCTTTCTGCTCCACTGGCAGGGCTGCTGCCTCCCATACCACATTGTACGCACCCTTCCTCTGAAGTGACAATGCAAAATCGACATTTCACGTGGCCACATGAATCAGTCACCCTCCGGAATTTGCCATCGTCGAAAGGGATGTTGCACTGAGGACAATGAAGTCCATCCTCAGCTCCCGTTGCTGAGGATGGTGGCAGAACGACTACCGCATTCTTACCTGGCAAACTACCTAACCCATTCCCATGATGGTTATGATGGTGAGAAGATCCACTGCTGTGGGATCCTCCGCCGCTTCCTCCATATGTAATTGCTGGTTGTCCAATTGGGGGCAATGGTGGACCGACCACTGTTGCCGCTGTGGTAGGTCTCTTGGAGGAAACTCGGCTGTTTCCACCCTTCCGGACCATGTCCGACTGAAAAATTGCGCCATGTACTAATATGAGTATTTTTTTTCTTTTGTACTTTTACCTTTTTTCACCTCAGTTAAAAAAATTCATGTTTTATTATACTATACCTTGGCACACACTTGGCATTTTTAACACGGTCTCCATTCTTGGGAGCCGCAGGCAAACACCAAATATTTTGCATATACATTTAGAAGGGCACCAGTGCCTCATCTACTGAGTGAATGACAAGTGATTCGTTTCTGTTATCTCCTGAAACTTAAGTATTTAATTCATCCTAATTCATTACCATGCTGCATATTACATTCTTGTATTTTTTGTTTCTTACAAAGTATGTTTTTTCTCATACCTCGTTTGCAGTCTTGTCCGAGCAAGGATCATCTGTAAAAATTTAGTTTAGCAAAAATTCAATGAAAAACGAATAGGTAGGTATATATCCTTATCCGTTAAAAAGCAATTTTTACGAGCTGCGCTTAAAAATTATTCAATTTTCTCCATAACCTTTGCCTTTCTTATCACCACTTCGTTTCAAAAATGAAACACTACAAGAAAAAAACACTAATTTGGGTGAGGCGACAATCTGACTTGAGACGTGCTAAATCGAATAGTTTGATAGACATACTGAACGATAATATAAATTAATAACTGCTCTGGTTCCATTTATTCAAAAGCTACTGTAAATATTTAATGGCAAACCACAAATGCATGTCTATCATACTGTCTGAATAATCATCATTTATTATCAAAAAACCTCAAACTGTTTACTTGAATCGAACATCATGGACGAGAAAAAATATATATCATTATTACTGCCATTCATAATTCAAATTTTCAGATGAGATATGCACATCTTTATCACTTGATGTTAACTACCTAAAAGTGTGCTTACTCAACTTTACTAAATAGAAAAAAAATCATTAACAAAAAAAGATTTTCTTTAGGTATTTTATCGAATGTTGTACTTCTTTTAATAACCCTTTTTCACTTTGAGATAGAACCTCCTCACGTTACTAAAAAAACCAAACATTCGCCTCACCTCTTTTTTTCATCAAAAAAGGAAAAGTGGAGAAATTTTGAATTTAAACCCGTTTTACTACTATTTTCATTTACATTTTTTACCGTTAGCATTTTTGCTAACATTTTTTAATAAGGTATTGTTTTTGTTGCATATTTTTATAAGGTATTGAGTGAAAGACAGCGACAGCGCCTAGCACTTTGTCATGTTTTTCTTGTGTTGTACCATACCATTTAACCTTTTTTATTACTAATTTAATTTACCAGCTTAAAAACTATGAACACCAGTTATCAAAGTTGAAGTAAAGGACAATTTTTTTAATTGGAAAGCTTTAAGCAAACAAAAAGCAGCATTTTTAATTGATTAATTATTATAATTATTTTACGTTTTCTGACCGTATCGTCTGCGCATCACATAATATATTTCATGTCAAGAGCCCGTGTTTTTTTCGATTTCCTTATTTTTTCAATAGCTTAGTGTTCACATGTTAAAAATATGTAATGTTCAATGAACAAAGGTTTTTTCCCTTTGTGAGTGTCAAGTAGGAGTGGTGATGATAAGTGCTAGCAACAAGGCTATATTCGCTTGTCATTCAGTTTGCAATGCTTTTATCTACATTGAGTGCTCCATCTAAACTAAACTGCATTATCCTGAGCTTCTCATGACATTGATTTTTACCTATGTGTTATTACAAGTAACGCTGTTGTGCCTTTATGCATTATAGTCATCATCAAGATAAATAATTCAACTAAATACGCTCATTTCGACAACGGAACCAACGCCAAATGATTTTCCGATAGTCACTTTTATTGACAAGATCAAAAGTGAGAGCTGTTTTACTGCTTGCAATATTTCTTGATTTATTTATTACTATTTATCTTCTTTTTTATGCATTCATCACCTTCACAGGGTCAATGGGTCCCTTACTGCATACACCACTGAGCACACTGCTGCATTTTGTACACAAAATGCACTTTTCTGCAATGAAAAGTTGCACTCGAGTGATAGTTGGGTACATTTCATGCAATAGATTCCATTCAGTTATTTGCAAGAAGTGCAGCGTGTGTGATACTGTAATAGTAATAATAATGATGATGTTATCAGGATGTGTGAGAGAACCAAGCTGAAATGCACATTTTCAATAGTTGACGTTGTTTTTCAAGAAGAACGTAAAAAATACTGTACATGTATCCATGAGCACTGACTAGTGACTCTTGTTGTGTTGCTGATCCCTATAAATAAAACGATATTGTGCTGCGATGGATGTTCACCATTCATTAGTATGGTGATAGTTATGTATGGTTAGTTATTATTACAAGTATGCAATTGATACACCACCTATCCACAGGGTGGTTTTTAATCGTGGGAGGCAAATGCAGTCAACTTGAACAATTTCAGTAAAGTATACCAGGTTTAGGTATGTCAATGCAATCTTGTTATTTAGCGATAAAAAAGCCACAGAAACATCCTATCCAGAATTACTGGTTAGCGACTAAAAGAGTATTTTCTTCTTCTGAAATAGGAGAGATTATCCATAAAGATAACTACACGTGTTTCCTATAAAATAGAACTTGTTTAAGACGAGGTTACTCCATCCGAGGAAAAAAAATAAGAAATTCATCTAGTGCCTACATGTGGTTTCCAACCATATCATTAGTAGGTGGTTACGTTATAATATTGCAACCAACGAAAACATTCCAAGTGTGCACATTCCGATGATTAGCTTGCCACACAGTGTGATGGAATGTTAAATGTGCGTTTTGCCCTGGTTCGCAGTTTGTTCATGACTTAAAAAAGCAGCATGTACACGCAATGTAAAGCTGAAAAGTTTCTTTACGACTTTTGTTTTTTAAAGATGATGCAACCAACGAAAACATTCCAAGTGTGCACATTCCGATGATTAGCTTGCCACACAGTGTGATGGAATGTTAAATGTGCGTTTTGCCCTGGTTTGCCGTTTGTTCATGACTTTTAAAAAAGCAGAATGTACACGCAATGTAAAGCTGAAAAGTTTCTTTATGACTTTTGTTTTCTAAAGATGCACATTATGGCATGGATTATGGATGTGACTTGGCCACGCATAAATAAACAACAACTTTTTCTTTAAAAAACAGTCGTATTTTTTTTTCTTGTTAGCTCTGCCATCCACACAAGGTCTTCCCTTCCGAAATTTACAATCAGTAATAAAATGTTATACTTCCTTAATAACTTTACCGAAAAACAACAAGTTATTTTTTGTCTCAATAACAATTTACCTAACCAAAAAATTCAATTGCAGGGATAAGTCAGTAAATTTTCAATAATAACCAATTGTTGCTCAGCAATAAGGACAAGATATTAGAAAATTGATTAAAAGACTATCAATAACAATTTACCTACCCAAAAAATTCAATTGCAGGGATAAGTCAGTAAATTTTCAATAATAACCAATTGTTGCTCAGCAATAAGGACAAGATATTAGAAAATTGATTAAAAGACTACTTTTCATGTAAAAACAAAAATTACATAGAGTTATTAATATTATCATCAACATTACTTCTCCTCGTGTTTGCCTAGAATTAGTGAGCGCTCTCTGCTCAGTAGATCTACTACCTAGATGGGTGGTAGCAGAAATGTATGCATAATAATCTTCTCTTCGTAATATTCCGAAATTTTTATGCTACCTTGCATACTAGGTACTTATCTTTGCTCCCCTTTCCACTTCCTATATATCTTTTTTACAATTGGACCTTGTAACTAGTTTAAAACGAAGATATTATTATTACTTTTACTACAAATACATGCGCGTGCCTACAATTTCTCCCGAAAAATCACTATCAACCGATCCTCGTGCCAGGCTTGGCCTAATTTCCCTTTTGATGGAAGAAGGGATACAGAAAAGAACATACACACATTCGTCGTCGTTAACTCACATCATCTATCAAGCCGGTCTTTGATGCAACTTTGCGTATATCCAACCTTCCACTTCCAGGCAATGAGGGAAAGAGTCGTGTGTATGCACATCCAAGGCAGCTCTTTAGCTAGTTAGTTGCACACCATCGCTCTGCAGCAAGTAGAGCATATATGCATGCATATAAGCGTTGAGTGCGATGATTACTAAACCCCAGAGAACCATAAGAGCTGTTGCCGAATATCATATCATATCCTACTCTACTACTATTATTATAGCAAGCAGCTATAAAGATGCGTAGGTACTCAGAAACAGCAAACCTGTGTAAGAGGACGAGGACGACGATGACGACAAATACGGAAGAAGGAAAAGAGAAGAGAAAAAAATGGCACAAGTGAGTTTCGCGAACCTAAAAAAGCTGGAAGAATGAATGGGCACGGGTACACGAACAAGAATGGAGTGCATTCTCGTAGTAAGCTTCTCTTTCTCAATGTTGCTGATATTACGCAAGTATGTAACAAAATATTTAAGGCAATGGCACCGTAGGAGTATAGAGCAAAAAAAACTTTGGAGATGGATACAGTAACAAAGGCGTTTTTATATAGCCGTTATATACTATGCA
Organism: Homidia socia; assembly: GCA_036850745.1. NCBI lineage: Eukaryota > Metazoa > Arthropoda > Collembola > Entomobryomorpha > Entomobryidae > Homidia > Homidia socia. Next base: position 5,393 of record JAANSP010003923.1, read on the forward strand.
CATACATATTTTCTACCAATTCTCCTATTATTATCTACTGTTATAAGTAGTATTTTTGTTGTTATTAAGTAGGCATTCCTTCAATGATCATCATCATCATCATCTCCATCATAACAACAACACTCACAGCTGTTTTGCTTGCATTGCCTTGATGGGGTTAACCTCGAAACGTGTCGAGAAACGTCCCTGACTCGTGCACGAGGCACCTTTTTCGAGGCAACAACGCCGGTACCTACTCAACATTTTTTTTTATTATCTTGTGCTACTTTTTCGATGAGCTGTTTTTGCTTGTGCGCTCTCTGTTTCTGTGCGCGTTGTGTACATAACAAATAGGTACGCATTGTGTATCCCTGTGCGTTTCTGCTTGCTACTGCGCAAAAATGCATGTAAACTTTTGTAAACAAATCTATATTGGGCAGATATTATTATATATAGAACGAAATTCAAGAATAGACGATTATATCAAATGAGAGGAGAATAGTATATAGAGAGAATATCAAAGTGCATGTACCTAAGTGCACTTTTGGTATGTGGTGGTGGTTAATATAAATCCCTGTGCGTTTCTGCTTGCTACTGCGCAAAAATGCATGTTAACTTTTGTAAACAAATCTATATTGGGCAGATATTTATATATAGAACGAAATTCAAGAATAGACGATTATATCAAATGAGAGGAGAATAGTATTATAGAGAGAATATCAAAGTGCATGTACCTAAGTGCACTTTTGGTATGTGGTGGTGGTTAATATACGTTTACAAAGGAATTGATTCATCAACAACTGGCTAGTAGCACGACAACTTATTTTTAAATGTAAATACCAGGAAAAAACTGTTTTATTGTTGATGGTGATTATGATATGGTGATGCTTTACAACATGTCATCATGTTGATAATACCCACTCCTCCAAAGGAGAATAGTATATAGAGAGAATATCAAAGTGCATGTACCTAAGTGCACTTTTGGTATGTGGTGGTGGTTAATATACGTTTACAAAGGAATTGATTCACGACAACTTATTTTTAAATGTAAATACCAGGAAAAATCTGTTTTATTGTTGATGGTGATTATGATATGGTGATGCTTTACAACATGTCATCATCATGTGATAATACCCACTCCTCCAGATTTTTCTCGAACGTTTTCCTCTCTCCAACTTAACTGGGCGAAAAACGAAAACAAAAACAAGGAAAAGAGTGCATGACCACAAGAGGAGAATTCAGATAATTTTTACCATGCATGCCATTGCATAATAACTCATAAGCCCATACATTATTTATTGAACTTGTTATTTTTTTATTGGTAAACTACTTCTCTTTGGGGAATGTTTTATTGGAGGCGGAAAAAGTGCGAGTGTGAAAGGGCAAAACAGGGAACAACAACAACAACAATAATAATAAATTTACGATTAATAAAAAATGCTTTGTGTAAGCAAAGATTCCAAAAAAGCAGCGTACCCTAATTACGCGCTAATTCTTATAAAATGTTGACGTTGGATTATTGGGAAACTACTTCTCTTTGGGGAATGTTTTATTAGAGGCGGAAAAAGTGCGAGTGTGAAAGGGCAAAACAGGGAACAACAACAACAATAATAATAAATTTACGATTAATAAAAAAATGCTTTGTGTAAGCAAAGATTCCAAAAAAGCAGCGTACCCTAATTACGCGCTAATTCTTATAAAATGTTGACGTTGGCAATCTATTAATGGTTTTCATTGTCACTGCCATGAGCATGGCAAATTTGTGTTGCAGAAGGAGCACGCACGCAGCAAGCTAGCAGATGGCATGTCAAATAATCTGTCATGTAAAACGCGTACGTTTAATGATCATCCATCATGATATGATGAATAGGATGATGACTGCAAGAAAGTGTCCATGCCCTCTGCTATTGAATATTATTCTATGCATTTTTTTTACCAAAAAAGCAGCGTACCCTAATTACGCGCTAATTCTTATAAAATGTTGACGTTGGCAATCTATTAATGGTTTTCATTGTCACTGCCATGAGCATGGTAAATTTGTGTTGCAGAAGGAGCACGCACGCAGCAAACTTGCAGATGGCATGTCAAATAATCTGTCATGTAAAACGCGTACGTTTAATGATCATTCATCATGATAGGATGATGACTGCAAGAAAGTGTCCATGCCCTCTGCTATTGAATATTATTCTATGCATTTTTTTTCTTTCTTAAACTTTGCAAATGTTTATCTCATACAAGTTGCATATTTGCAAACTTGTCTTTTCTAACTTATCCATGGACACAGACAAAACGTTGCAAATTTTTGTGCATACATGAGCATATATACATAATTGCATGTTTGCAAACTTGTCTTTTCTAACTTATCCATGGACACAGACAAAACGTTGCAAATTTTTGTGCATACATGAGCATATATACATATACTTATGTACAAGTTTAGTTCAGTTGGCAATTGGCACGACAATAAAAAAAGTTTGACGGTAATGTTGTTAGAAATGCTATAAGTTTTTTGTATGTTGTGATAAAAAACGGTTTACCATAATATTCCTTTCGTACAAGGAAAAAGATTGGTAAAAAATACCAGAATCATCACATCACCACCATCACAGTATCATTGATGAAGTCACTCTATACTACATTAAAATGGAGTTGTAAGAGAGCTTGTATTTAGTTCAGTTGGCAATTGGCACGACAATAAAAAAAGTTTGACGGTAATGTTGTTAGAAATGCTATACATAGTTTTTTGTATGTGATAAAAAAACGGTTTACCATAATATTCTTTTCTTACAAGGAAAAAGATTGGTAAAAAATACCAGAATCATCACATCACCACCATCACGGTATCATTGATGAAGTCACTCTATACTGCATTAAAATGGAGTTGTAAGAGAGCAAGAGAGCTTGTTTTACGATGCAACCTAATATTACATAAAATATAAAAAAGATGCATGAAAAAGACTTGTACTATGTACACTGTATACTGTACACACATATGATGACATTAGTGCATGGATGTTGGTGGTAATGATGGTAACGATGATAATGAAGAGTGCAAAGTGCAACTTGCTCATTTTTTTAATGTTCGAAAGCCCAAGTGTACAAATTTTGGGCTTCAAATTCCAAAATTTGATTTTTGACCCTATATTCTGGGGTCCAGTTGACCCCGGGGTCAAAAGTACAACTTCAGCCGTATTCACCATGTTTGAAAGCCCAAGTATACAAATTTTTAAAAATTGGTCCAATGGGTGGTACGCCTGTCTCGATGGACGTACCCTTAGCACCGCTCGATATGTTACTATTACATGCTAATGCTTGATGAAGAGTGCAAAGTGCAACTTGCTCATTTTTTTCCTCAAACACTTTTCAGCGTCTTTTGAATACTTTTTTTTTGCTAAGCATTCAACGAGTATTTGCAGCAGGGAATAATAAAATACAACTGGTTCTATATAAATATTAAGCAGTGTGCAATTCTTTTTGTGCCATTTTTAACCTGTTTTTTTCTATCCTCGTAATCTTGTTTGTAGTTTCGATATTTAGTAGAGACGCAATAATCACGCTAGTGTAGTAGTATAACCGTGATCATTAGGAAAAAAAACAAGCACATGACATGAGTACATGGCATGGACAGATTGCGAGCAGAAAGAGAGCGGAGAAATATTTTGCATCAAAGAAGCAACGAACGCTGAGGAGAAGAGGGAGCAAGACAATAAAATGCATTTACCTATATCTCCTCTCCAGCTCTTCTAACTTGTCCCTCACAAAAAGGTTGTTGAGAATGTTGTAAGCAAATAGTCATGCATTTTCTTTCTTGTATTGCTATCTTGATTTGCTTGNGAATGTTGTAAGCAAATAGTCATGCATTTTCTTTCTTGTATTGCTATCTTGATTTGCTTGCATGAAGAAGGAGGAGATTGCAAGAAGCAAACTTACATCATCCTGCACTTGCAGTCATACAAAAACCCATACATGGAAAGATGCAATGCACAAAGTTCAGTTTTTACCAACAGGATCCTGATCTAGCCTTTCCTCTTATGGTCGGTTTGTGCCTCGTCAACCGTTCCCATATACTAATAATAATGCTGCATTAGCAAGCAAGCTATTCCATTATGTATGTTATTTATTGTTATTGTTATTACCTGTTGTGTATGCCTCTACTGTGGCTCCCATGGGGCATGGGTATAATGGAATATCTTTGGATGCGCCTATTTCGTGGTGCAGTTTGCCTACCACAAGCGTACATGACTTGTCGCTGCGCTGCTGCAGAAAAAAATACTGTGGAAATATTTGTACCGATCATGCCGTGCATTAAAAGAACAAAGGATAAAAAACATCTTACTCCGATCGTGGTGCAGTTTGCCTACCACAAGCGTACATGACTTGTCGCTGCGCTGCTGCAGAAAAATTACTGTGGAAATATTTGTACCGATCATGCCGTGCATTAAAAGAACAAAGGATAAAAAAAATCTTACTCTGCTCAATTCAAGTTTATGGTCGTTTACAATTTAATTGAAGGTTGTTGCTATTGAGAATGGCGTGGTGGTGTAAAGACAAGTCGAGTATTGGAAGCATTGCTAAGGAAAAAGCAGGTATGCATATACCTACACAGGATGCTTTCCGATTTCTGATGAATGGCATATAGAAGAACTTACTCCGCTCAATTCAAGTTTATGGTCGTTTACAATTTAATTGAAGGTTGTTGCTATTGAGAATGGCGTGGTGGTGTAAAGACAAGTCGAGTATTGGAAGCATTGCTAAGGAAAAAGCAGGTATGTATATACACAGGATGCTTTCCGAATTCTGATGAATGGCATAAAGAAGAATTCTATGCTATTTTTATATAGCCTATGCAATAATAATTAAAATATGCTTCTAATGGAAAACCCTTCTCCATAATAGCATGCGGTGGGTCTTTAAATACTAATGAAATAAATTATTGCTTTATAAAAATTCTAATACCTATATGCACAACATTTGCAGTTGTTTTAGTAGTATAGAAAAATAATTGAACAAATGCGAATTTTGAAAACAGTTGGTCAAACTTTTATCAACCGCTTGAAAATAATTACTCTATATGGAAATGAGTTTTCGGTTGCAAACAGAGAGAAATGCCGCTGCCACACTTAATTGCCCACCACTTATGCCTTAGATATATTTATGCATGTTATAGAGAACTTGAAATGAGAGCATTTGAAAAATTGAGGCATGCATGCACAGCTGTAAAAGTATGGAATAAATTATTCATTGAGCAAAAATAAGCCGAAAAGGTACTCTCATTCTTGTCTCCACACGTTCCTTCGGGTGTCATAATCTTGTGGCAAACTGAAAGCAGGCATTCTTCTCTCCTGCTGAGAAAACTATACATTGC
>JAANSP010003924.1:0-10736 GCA_036850745.1 Homidia socia
GTACAGACGTCTTCGCAGTAGTAGAAGAAGTAATGGAGGTGACGGTGAATATCGTGCAATGGGTAGTCCGACGTCTCGCAATCTGCTAAAAGAGTTTGAAGCTGTATCCGATTAGCTATTTTAAGCAACATTATTAGTGCCTCAAGCTTTCGTTAGAAATATTATGTAATTATTGTGTTTTCTCTTGATGGATTGAATATTTAGATGTCTTAGCGCAGCCATAACATCTCAGTCAATTTTAAATTACTAGAGTGCCTTTTGTATGAAATTAAATATGTACCTAGCGTTATTGGTTCGTTTCTCATAGATTTGTATTTTTATCATGAATATGATGATTACTGGTTAATTGCAATTAAAGAACCTACATCGTATTGATCTTATCAAAGTTTACTAGTAGGCGAAGAAATAAATTATTATTATTAGAACCTTCATTTGTAATGTTTTTGTTGAGTCGCAAGTTGATTTGGTCGGTTATATTAATATATATATAGGTATATATAAGTTTATATGTTATAGTAAGCATTTCGCTACACACTGTAATGCTCAAAAATAAATGAGAGTAGTAAGTTTTTTACGATTTAAAAATGTGACGAAAGGTAGGTATGCTAATAAAAAACTAAACTTTTTCATATTATCATGCGTTGTTGTGAATGACATCTCTGAAACATGGTATTGGGTCTACTGTGTGTCTGAGAAACAATATTACGTTGCACTTTTCAAGCCACGAAGAAATGCTCTCAAGTGACATATTCCCTTGGTCCCCGGTTCCGTTTTGAGCTAGCTGTTTCATGGGGATTTTAGATGTGCCATTTATGTCAGCGTCACTTTCCACAATGCTATCTGGGAGTTTGGAACTCCTAGAGAAATAAAGAGAATAGCTCAATGAATTGTATAATTCTACTCTACTATGATAGTGTACAAGCAATATTTTTTTCAATACCAGCGTTGAAATAATGGCCGAATAATAATTTCTTGCACAAGGTCAAGAAAATTCCATTCTTTTAATGATCCCCAAAAGTCATTGCATCCTAGGTAGCCAAGAAGGAAAGTTTGCCAGAGTGTGTCAATGGTAGAGGGTATTGTGCTCGGATAAAACTTTGACTGTATCTGAGTTCGAATACACGGGCGGAAATCCAACCATTTATTTACATCCGATCGGTGTGTCAAGTCCAAGTGGAGCTTAAATTGCATATCAGAATATATGAATTATGTACAATTATATTATATACTATTTACAAGCTTAAAGATGCATAGCGCATAATATATGAAAAGTTTGTGTACGATAGTTTCCGGTGGATTATCTAGGTTGTACAATTCCTGCTGTGATATTTTGGATTTTGGCGATTGTGCACATTTTTCCAGAGATGATTTTATGGGAGGAAGTACGTTTTCGTAAAATAGAATCCTCAAAAGCGTTTCTTCATTTTCATAAATTTCTGCCAATGTATTAAGGACCAGCTTTTCTACCCGCTCTAGGTAGTTTGGTTGATCTAAAGGACAAATCTGGGAGACATTTTTTATTAAAAACGATGCGAGGCCTTGTATTTCTTCCATTAGTAGCCACACACTTTCAGAAGTGTCAGTGGTTTCTTGTGAGCTTTCATACAGTGGTAATAAATCTGTCAAAAAATAGCATGTAATTTTTTTATAATTTAACTGTGGTTTTATGAAATTTGCACGAGCTATGAAAATAAGAATGAATAAAATTAAAAACTAAAAAATACCATTGTATAAAGCATATGAAGATACTGCATGAAAGAAAAGGAAACTAAAAATCTTCACTCCAATGAAATGCATATCTCTAGACTGAGGAGTTTTAAAAATTTGATATTTAAAAAATGTAAGCAAATTGCTGGGATTCGCACTTATGCAAGTATAAATGAGGTGAGTAAATTTATTAGAAGACAAATCGTATTCAAATAATTTCACAGTAGGTAGATATTAGTGTTAATATTTGAAGTAAAATGTTCTTAGAATGTCTTTCCGACCGATCGTATGCACACAAAATTCCACGAAATGATTTAATGGTCATGAGGTCATATCATAAAAATAAAGTTAGATGTTCTTTGCAATATTTTATAAGGAAACTTTATAACGTACAATGATAATACATACAAATATCTACCTAAAAATTAAACAATAGGCAATGTATACAACGTACACACGTGAAGGTGTTTTTAGTTTTTACGATGCTAATTAACAGGCACCTGGTATGTGATGAACGAAAATTGAGCAAAATGGACAAAAACATGTCATTTTAGCAAATTGAATGCATATTTTGCCAATGCATGAATTCTGTTCAAAATTCATCCCCTGTGAATTTAGCAGTGCTCTCTCTGTTCTCTCTAGTATAGAGGGTAGCAGAAGTATTGTCACGAATCATAATGAAACCAAGTTAGCTTTGGGCTTTGGATTCCATATTTTGTCAATTTACCTACGAGTATGAGCATGAACATTATGAAGAATTTACAATATTTTATAAATAATATTGAAAATTTTAATACAACTCAAACGGTGTTTAAAAGCCGCAAAAAGCATACTATATAAATTATTGGTATTTAAAAAATAAAAAAGGTTTTAATGTTTGTTGAGTAAACTGCTCTATATTTATACGTTTTTATAGAAAATGCAGTGGTGCATTACCGGCTTATTTCATGTTTTCTGCGTCGAGTTGACTTTTGCTTTCAAGAATCAAAAAGAATAAACTAAAACTATGCTGTCAAATTCTGGTTTCAAATAATTGTGAAAAACCATCCATAAAAGCGAAACGCGTTTTTTTGCATTACATACATATTAAATTTCATCTATTGACTAGCTCTGCAATACAGTTTACTTTTACACATAATTATGACAACTTGTCAATTACCTTTACTTGATTTTCAACATTTGCAGAAGAATTTTCAGCATTTTCAAGATTTCGGCAAATTCTTGAAAAACCTAATCTTTATCATATTAATGGACCAAAGCTGCATCCTTTACAATTTTTCGCTTGTACTACACCCTACACCTACGCAGTCATGTCATTTTATTGTTAGGTATAGTAAATGTTATTTATCATATTTAGTTTTGTAGCATAAGAATTTGTTTTTATCTTTTTAGTTATTATTGCATTTCTTATTATTACTTATCTCACAGTAGAGTGTGTACATTGTGCGTTCTTTTATACTTTGTGCAGTACACCCTAATTTACAAAGCATAAGTAGTAAGCAAAAGAGAAAGGATTGGGTCAGTTTGTGTAATAAAAGCCGACCGAGTCGAGGAGCCGCAGCCGATGTGGAAATTGGTGATTTGCTTTTGAATTGTATGTGACTATATACGCAAAACTACAAACATTGTATTCTCGGGATGACAGGAATAGAATGGGAAAGGATGCAAAGTACAAAAGCTATATTATTTTACAAAAATAATTTCTGTGTACTACTACATGTAACTTATATGTACATGCAATGTAATTCAACATGCATAGAGTATTATGTTGTAAAACCTTTGTGGCTTGTTGCTGCTGCCATCTTCTCCCGTAAAACTTACCCTCATCATCGTTTCTAATCGAAGAATCCATCCTTGTATTATTTTAACCCGTTCATCTCTCTTGTGCTTTAAATGCAATACAGTTCAACGTAAATATTGGTATAGCCTACTACTGTATTTATTTATGTACTTTGAAAGTAATATGAACCTACACACAAAAAGAATGTCTTTAAGTTATCATCATCATAAACTATGACCGATCTGAAGAACAGCAGCATCAGCAGCCAACACTGTACTACGTGGACCATTTTTGGAGAGCACAACTGAAAAGCTTTACCTATATGATTGTAGGCAGAGTTTATTTCTCTCACTTTGAAATTTACACAATAAACATATTATATAGTTGAGGTTAATCCTTTATTCCTGCAAACCAACTTGCACTTGTTTTATGTTTTCTGTTGTGTGGGGTGAGTGTGGGCAAATTACCCAAGCAAAGTATTGTTGCTGCTCCTTCTTCTGTGTAAAAAGTGCATAATATCAGGATAGCAAAAAGGCAATATTTATGTTGGCTGGTTGAGTATGAATTGACTGACGTCTCACAGACCCGTTCACACGTTGACAGTTTTCCCGTCTTCCTTCATCGTCGTCGTCATCATCATCAGCAAACTACTTGACTGATGCTCTGCTGCACAAAACAGGGGAACAGATTTTTTAAACATATTTAGAAGGACCCGTGTGCATGAAGGTACCTGACACTGTACTACTGCCACACGGCAACACTGTTAAAAGGTACGTTACCTCTTTCTTTTTTACTACCTTAAGTGCATACACCTTTTTATTATGTTTGTACGGCTGGCGTCGGTCTATTTTTAAAGTTAAATACCAAAGAGGAATGTTTGTCTTTTGTGATATGCTCTATTTTCTTAAAATGCTAAATATGCGTTTTTTCTGCTGACAGTGTTGAAAATAGATCAGACATAAGTAGCTTCCGTACCTACTCCTACTACCCACCTTTTTAAAGAAGGGGAGCATTGCAAAGAGTGATATATTATTTTTGAGGATTTGTCGTTGTGGAATGAAGAGTAGTTGCTCAGTTAGAGTTAGTTGGCTTTAGGTTTAGTTTGCTGTCACTTTACTGCTATAATTCTACCGAGCGAGTAGTCGCTGTTTGCGCACATCGTGCTAGGTAAGTTGATTGATATTAGGCAATAGCCTATATAGATAGATAGATATCATTTCATTATCAATATTGTTCGCAACACTTGGAGAGAACAGATTGTTGCACGCTGTGTTGTCTGAGGAGTAGTGTGTAGCAGAAAGAGTTTGCATTTGTGGAGTAGCGGTTAGTTGGTTTTCATTAAGACCGATAGCCAGGTCAGACATACAAGTTGCATACCTATTCGGTGATAACCTCAATGCCCTACAATATTAATTACCTCCGCCAAATTTAATTATAACAAGTTTGTTTTGATTTTTAGCGAGGACTTTCAGTATAAAGCCGCACCATATTGTAGCAGTAATTGGGTAAACTGTTTTTGGTGAAAGTAGCCAGCAGCCGGTACCCCCCACTTTTTTTACTTTCGTGCAAAGATGGCAGTTAAAGTTCGCAGAGGAACTGGCAAGAATCCGCCAATCCTTAGCCATGAATTTATTATTCAAAATCATGCGGACATTGTTGCATGCATTGCCATGCTTTTTGTCGTTGGATTGATCTTCCAGGTAAGTGCAGATTTTTTTTTGTAAAAAAGTTAAGATGCGTATTGCAAACATTAGCATACGTTTATCAGTTGCACCTCCATCTGCTTGCCATATGTTGTATGTTGTGTTGTGGTAGTTGTGGAACGTTAACGAAAATGTTCTTTTATTCAGATAACTTCGCCAGTGGCATCAATGTTCATTGCACTCCATCATAACACAACTAGAAACCTTACCACGCTTCCAATGACGTATGATGACATCCTTTACACTGTTGGATGGAAGGACTCATGCGCTGTCTTCTTTTACACGCTTATCGCAATCGTGATGCATGCATTGGTTCAAGAATACGCTTTAAATGACGTACGATGACATCCTTTACACTGTTGGATGGAAGGACTCATGCGCTGTCTTCTTTTACACGCTTATCGCAATCGTGATGCATGCATTGGTTCAAGAATACGCTTTGGACAAAATAACAAGAAAGCTTCACCTGAGCAAAATTCGTCATTCAAAATTTAATGATGCAGGACAGTTGTTGGCGTTTGCACTGATTTCTAGCTTGTGGGGAGCTAATATTATCCTAAAGTAAAATTTCATTTCATTAATCATAAAATATATAAATCGAAAAGTGCCTACATGAATGAATGTTTTTCATGTGTAGTTTTTGTCATTATGTTGATTTCACAACCAACCTTTTATTGTTTTAGGGAAAACTACCTTACACACATATCGCTGCTCTGGGAAGGATATCCTCACGTAGAAATGTCATTCATTTTAAAATTCTACATGCTTACTCAAATTTCTTACTGGCTCCATTGGCTCCCCGAAATCTATTTCTTGAGAATGAAGCGTGATGAAATTCCACAAAAGATGACTACCTCAGGCTTGTACATCGCAGTCGTGGCTTTTGCGTATTTAAACAAGTACGTTAAAGTGGTTGTTTAAAAAAAATTTTTGTCAATATTTTAGGTGTTTAAAGTAAGTTTTTATAATTTCATGTATATTTTTTTACAGTTTGTCCCGTGTCGGAACCGTGTTGTTAGTCTTGCATTTTATCCCTCAGGTACTTCTCAGCCTAGCAAAGTTATGCCACTTTGCTGAAAAGGAACAAGTATCGACTTGGTTATTCCGGATCGGTAATATTGTATTCATTTTGGCTCGCTTCCTCTCTGTTATTTTTGGTGTCCTTACTTTTTGGTTTGGCCTGGAACCCTTCGCATCCCAAGCATTAAGGTCAGTCTACGTTACAATGCGTTGAGTTAAAAATCAAATATTCTTCCCTTCTAGTTGCAGACTTAAAAAACTATCAGTTTGAGCTAAATAAACTTTTTTATTTCATTAAAAGGACCCTCGGACTTGGCATTGTTGGGGGTTTGCAATCATATCTCTTGTTTCAATTCTGCATCTTCCATGTCAAGAGATTGAGAGAGCACATCCACGGCAGCAGCTGCAGCTGTCCCAAAATCACCCAAGAAGCTAAAGAAGGCTGCAAAAGAGATGTCTGATCTTCCGGAAGTCGACCAAAATACCAGAAAGCAACAAGCTCTTAGCAAGAAAGTTAAACAAAAATAAAGCATGCGTGTCAAAAAATCATGGCTATAATTTTCCAAAAGAATGTTTCTTGCAGATATTAAATTATATGAAAATTTACAGAACAGACAACTCATTGATTTGAGCACATTCTATGCACAGTTAAAAATGTTAGGCTAAATGTTCAACAGTACCTCGTTCGTTATTACTCCAAACTTTAAATCGTGTATTCCATTTGTCATACTCAAATCTATGAATAAGTATAATGAAAACATATAAAAGGACAATTAAACTTGAATCAAATACAAAATGCGTACTTTACTACATGTTGCATGAAATAGCGGAGCATTTGTCTCCATTTTGTCTATGTTGAGTCGTTTTGTCGACAGAAGAGTTTTGAAAAGTATTCAGATTACATTATATTCTAAACAATATATAAATTGTATTCTTTATATAGCATGTATTCAATTTAGTATTCTCATATTATATATAATAAACTTTATCATTATTTATAGTTTGTAACAACAGGAATACCTATTATAGAAATTATACGAGGAAAATACTTCTTGTTAAAAGTAGTTGTTGCAGAATTATAGTTAGATAGATGTCGTAAGTGGTTGAATTTCAACTCAACGTCTCTCGATTGTGCAATACAATTTTACTGTCCTCCATCACAACTTTACACTCACATTCTACTGTAAAAATGTGGTCAATCATTATTATTAGGAATTTATCTCGATTATGATATAACAAATTATCTATTACAAATTGTTGACAGCATTGACCGTTGGTGTTTATATAAGTGGTTTTAAGAAATCAGTAAAGAGCGTGAACACATTTAATGTTTACTTTTACATGACATGTTAATTGTGTATTTGCTTAAGTTCGTTTATTCCCGTTGGACTTGGGCTGCTTTTTTACCAATTTCAATTCATTAACACCAATTCATAAATTATGGTAATGAATGCATGTTTCTTAATCCGATAAAAAATGCCTTCGGATAGATAAATCTACCACATAACTGGGAATCATATTATTGGTGTTCTTTTTATAGTTACCGCAATTATTGGTAACCCAAAAAATCGTGCTAAATGTTTTCAGACTATTCCATCAGTAATACTATTTGCATATAATTATATCATGTTTTGCAATAAAATAATTGATTTTTCAAGCAAAACAAACTTGACCATTACACAGTACGAATAAAGTTTTACAGCTTTTATAATGAATAGTGATCCACTATTTTTGCTACATGACGATGCAATTTTTTGCAGTACATTAACTGTAAATCAAGTACCTTTTGGAAATTTTAGGGAAAAAAAATAAACTGGCAAGGACAGTGAAAATTGTTGTGAAAGGTCGCTCAGCGGACCGTAATAATGTCTTTTCAGTGATTGTTAAAGTACTGAATGTGTTCTTGGAATATCTTAATACTTGGATTAGTTGGATTGAGTAGTACTAAAATGAAACATCTTTAAATGTACATATTTACTATGAAATTAGATAAACTTTATCAAAAAGTGAACCACTAATTAAAAAAGCATTGAAGCTAGAATATTACATCACAAAACTTGTTTTAAATAACATTTTATATTATATTAGTTGTATGAGAAATAATGATAATAATTAGCGTGGAAAAGATGGTATTGGACTGCCCATTGCTAAGTATTCTTTGATTTCGTAATAAGCTTTAGAAACTACAAAATAAAATTGAACATAATGTAGATAGCTTGATCTTAAATAATGATTTTTCCATTATAAGTTTAATAATATTATCTAGCGAAATTTATGTTGACCTTTGATGTTGTTGATTTCCTTTCACTATTCGTTCGAAAAAGAAAATAAAGCACTTATACATAATAGCATGGCTCTTTTGATATGGTCGGAGCGGAGTCCATAATACCATTATGGTATTATGCCCCTCTTACTAGTGGTAAAAAACAGATTGGTGTTTTTTGCTATTGTTTATTGGTTAATGTATTGTTTCAAAACTTGTAAAAACTTACTCGGACCGAGGACCAAGTTCTTTGAACCATCAAAATTACAATATCCGAGTTTATAAGCTAAACCAGACAACATCAAATTACATCACGTGCATTAAAAAATATCTCACGGCTATATTAACAGCGTTGTGGTTGTGTTGTAAAAAAACAGGTTGGTTGCACGTACTGTTTCCGGTATTAGGGATTTACCTATACAATCCTCTCGTGAGAAAAATAGGTCATTCATAGGCACTACAACTTGTGTTTTATTTACCATTAGCTAGGTTTCTTTTTTCTCGGACCGTGTCAGAATANATTTACCATTAGCTAGGTTTCTTTTTTCTCGGACCGTGTCAGAATACGCGTATACTTGATAAAAAAATTCATAAAATATCTTTATTTCTGCAAATTAGAAATTGCTGGAGAAAATGTTTCGAAAGGTCACTTCCAGTAAACTAAACAAAGAACTAACATATTATTTGCTAATAAGGGGATTTCATTCATTGACTTTGGTGATTACTGGTTATTACTTTTTAAAAAAGGGCATCGGTTTAGGTATAACTTGGGAAAAACATTTTCAAATGAGCATGCATATGTATAACCATTGCTATAAATTATTATGAATTTTGCTCAGGATTTTGTTGAGAATAAAACAAAAAACTAACATATTATTTGCTAATAAGGGGATTTCATTCATTGACTTTGGTGATTACTGGTTATTACTTTTTAAACAAGGGCATCGGTTTAGGTATAACTTGGGAAAAACATTTTGAAATGAGCATGCATATGTATAACCATTGCTATAAATTATTATGAATTTTACCCAGGATTTTGTTGAGAATATGTGCTAAATTATTTCCAGAATTTTTGTTTTATTGAAGTTTTCGAGTTTCTTTTTGTTGGTGCGTTTTGTCCATTTAAATACGTGCAGATAAACATCGAATCATCATTATCCACAACTCCTAACGGATGCGCTAAAGATAAAATATAACCCTATAACCTTTAAGACTTTAAGATTTTATATCTCCAGCAGTATCTATGTAACTTTTGGGTAGTCATTAACATTCATACTGACTACATTCAAGTTTTCATACAGTTAATTCTAATATTAAAGAAGCTAGTTGGCATCTATGCACTTTCAAATTTCCTTTATATTACCATGTTGTACAATCAACTAGTTCTCCAGTCGATCGGAAATCAGAAGATAAGCTCCAATCCAAATATCTACAATGTTAAATGCATATGAAAATGTAGCATAATATGTAAGCGTAATGATTTTGAAAATCTGAAGCTTTGGATGTGGTAATTTGAGGAAAAGGGCAAATTTCGTTGTCACGCATGGTACGGCACGCAATATTTTAAGTGGTAATAGCTAGTGAATATACTAGTGATTATTCCAGATTCCAATTTCGTATCCTGTTATAATGGCACTATATGACAGCTCTCTGTCAGAGTAGCTACGATATTAGAGTTATGTATGTGTACCTACATATTTTTATCACATCGCACGAAACCCTATTTGCTGTTATCAATCGTTCATTAAACTAACAAAACTTGTAAACTCATGAAATCTCTTTCGGCTCATTTTTATTCCATTTCTATGCTCATTTATTTTCAACCGTACCCAGCTGCTGAATGATGCTTATAGGTTTACTCGCTTTTACTTTCCTCAAAAGATTGTTTATCAAATTGAATATACATAAATACGTAATGTATGTATGATACATACTTTTCATGGGCATAATATAAAACACAGCTCAAATGGAAATGTCTAAAATTATAATATTTTACCACAACTTTTTTATTTAGACTTATGTGAATTTATTTATTTATACTACCTATTTATAAATATAGGTATGTTTATAAAGTAAAAATTAAATCACATATGATACATTAAAATCTGTATTGATTTCCACTCCAAAATAAAGTCACACAATTTTGATAAGTATAAAATACTACGATAAGTGCCTCTTCATAAATGTAGCCATGTACCAATCACAAAGAACAGTATCAGTCAGTGTAGCTCTGTTCCTTTTTTTCTTTGCCTTTTGGTTTTGA
>JAANSP010003925.1:0-10733 GCA_036850745.1 Homidia socia
TACGTCCACAGAAAATTACTTGAGAGATTTTTTGAATAATCATCGGCCAAAGCAGCCAATTATTATGCTACCATCTCAAGAATCTACAACGGTTCCACCAACACAGCAGTCTTCTACATCACCGAGACCCCTATCACATTTTCCACAGTATCCATTTTCTACAATCGCACCATTTCAAGAGCACCAACATGATCCGACTGCCATTCCCATTCATGAAGTGTACCAAAATCATGATTTTAAACAGTTTAGTAGTACTCCACAACCCCCTCCCCAACTTCCTTTTGAGGGTCATAACAGCTATTTGCATAAAACTCTGAATTACCCTACAAACCAACAAGAACAAAGAAAAGAGCATTTTCCATTTATGAATGAGTTAATTCGTGAAATAGCCAGAATGGATAGTACAACCTCTTCACCCGATCCAGCAACTGCCCTTCCTACGTTTCAAACTCCTGGTCCGCCATACGCAAAAATAGATGAAGTTCAGCCTCTATCATTCTTACCACCACCGCAGCCTGAACCCGCCACCCCGACACGAAGAGCATTTACAACAGCTCAAAATGGCAGGCACCCACAGCCTTTTTTAAACCATGGCCAACCAGTTCATGTTCATCCAACAGTTCGAGTCAACTTGGACAAGCCGATTTATATAAATCCTCCACCTCAACAACCCCAACATTCGAACCCATACCAAAGGTATCCAGCTCTGCACCAACAGCAGCAACATTCTCAGCATTCGGCTCCAGCGCAAAACAGATTTAATCCACCGCCACAACGGCATCCACATTTGTCTACCCAACAAAACTTTTCCCCACCACAACAACAGCATCAACAAAACTTTCCTCCACCGCATCAATATTCCTCTCAATATCACTTTTCTCAAAGCAATAACAATAATAATAATAACAGGTTTCATTCTCCACCTCAACCTTTACCTCCACAACAAACTAATCGTCGAGTGTATTCCATTCCACATAGACCACATAATATTCACTCCCCACCTCAATTACAGCAGCATTATCAACCCATCCAAAGTCATCATCATAATACACAGTATCGACCTATATTCCAACAGTACTTTATCCCCAAAAGCAAACCAAAACAATATCGTTTGACACTAAAGGGGCCTGTTCGAGATGCTGCAGTTCGCGTGGACGATGTTGTTCCGCGTTTCGTCAACAAGATTGCACACGAGTTTTTTCAAAAGCCAGAAATTTATATTCCCAAAATCAGACCAGGCAAACCACTCACATTAGAGAAGGTGGTGCTTAATCACAAAGAGATCGTTCCCACTGCAATGTCCTTTAGCCCCACACCTGGAGCTCCACCAATGAAGCTTCAGTTTACACCTCAAGCACAATGGGAAATGAAAGAGGACCTGGCAAGGCAAGGAATTATGTTGGATGAGCCATTAACCACACCCCTACGTGATTTTGTCGCAAATGACCCCAATGTAATGAGAATGGATGCCCCTGTGAAAGCAGTGCAAACATGGGAGACACATTCAAATATGGGAATGGGCGTGTTGCAAGACTATCCCTCTGGTGGTGGCTCTATAGCACCAACAAGTATACCGCAAATTATTCAACAAGAATCAATAAACCAGCAGTTCCACAATCCAATTTTATTCCAGCCATCGCCAACCCCACCTCAAATTAATCATCAAACAGCGGAAACATTACAACAACAACAGCAACAAGAGTACAATCCTATCTTGTTTCCTTCACCCACACCAACTCAGATAACCCCACCACCTCTCACATTAGACCATCAGCATCAACAAGAGCTTCAGCATCAACTTCTACTTGCCCAGCAGCAACAGCTTCAACAGCCAGACAGCTCAGGTTCCAGCAACCACAATGATTTTAAATTTGATTTAAGCGACTTTAATGACTTCAAGCAAGATGAGCAACATCATATTTTCCCTCAAGAACTTCAAATTCCAGGAGTTGAGCAAGTTATCGTAGACAAATATATCGTTCATGATCCAATGGACCCAGTAGGAAGTCTGCGAATGTACACAAGCACAAACCATTCAGCCACCTCCAGCGGTTGACACAAACGTGGACCTTTCGTCAATCCTCACTCAGCACCACCGAAACGGTCTTGCTGCCTTACCAGCACACGGTCCCACGCTTCCTCCGGCAGTTTTAGTACGACATCACGGTGCACCGACCCCGTCAACCACGCCGCTTCCACCCTCACCAACGCAATCATCTTTTCTGATGTCTCCCAACCCGAATGAAAATCTCTTTGTTACTGTAATCAACTCAGACGCCACAGCCATTTGTGACCACTTTTGCTCCAATTGGAAACTCTCCTCCTAGTGGCATTAGTGATCAAACCAGTGGTAGTATTGTTAGCCAAATACAGGATTTTCTTGCCGAAGAGATGGACTTTGGAGCGAGACCTCAACTAAACCTGTATGATATGTTATTTCAGCATCGAACTGGTCATTCTGGCAATAATAATGAGGAAGAAAATAAACAGCATGAGTACAGTGAAAATGAAAATATAAAAGGACCGTATAATAATGAACACGGTCCTGATGACCCGCAGGAGCATCATGATGATAATGATCAAATTACGGCAGAGACAAAATCGGGGGAAAATATTGACGTGGACACTGAAAAGGTGGCAAATATATTTTCAATTGACTATAAAAACAAGTACAATAATAGAAAGCCTCCCTCAGTGATTGTCATCAAAGTGCAACCGGATCATAGTGACGGTCCTTTTCCAAAAGTTGTGGAGAGGCGCGATGACGCGCTTGAAATCGTTGGAGGTCGAACGTCAAAGAGTAGGCCTAAATATGAGCAGAGAACTGACGGCGATGATGAGGAGGATTACAGTGAGACTATAAAAACAAGTACAATAACAGAAAGCCTCCCTCGGTGATTGTTATCAAAGTGCCACCGGATCATAGTGACGGTCCTTTTCCAAAAGTTGTGGAGAGGCGCGATGACGCGATTGAAATCGTTGGAGGTCGAACGTCAAAGAGTAGGCCTAAATATGAGCAGAGAACTGACGGCGATGATGAGGAGGATTACAGTGTAGAACTGTCCAGAAGAAATGGCTATGTTACTTCCACCACCACTACTCAAAAGTCTGTCATCTCATCAGAAAGTGATGATGAGGAGGATTCGTTTCAAAGTAGAGAAGAGTCCCTCTCAGCAAAACGCAGGCGAAACAGAAAGAATAGAAAACGAAAACGGAGAAGAAGGAAGAAGAAAAACCGAGATAAAAGTAAAACTGAAGACGATGAAAGTGAAGGGAGAAAAAGTGACAATAATAACAATGCTGATGATGATGATGAAGACAATAATAATAACAATGCTGATGATGATGATGACGATAGAGGAAATGGTGACCGCGTTAGCAATATAGATAAAGAAAGTGATGAAAAAACAGACAATAGAAATAGTGGGAGAAATAAAAGTGTGGAAAAAGACAATGGTGATGATAATAATAATAGAAATAGTTTTGTAGAGACTACAAGATCGAAAGTAGACGATGAGAAAAATCTACAAGAAGCAGCAGCAGAAGCCGAGGAAAAGTTTCAATCGGAATTGGACTGGAAGTCTCAGCTCATGGCCAATATTTGCGATTTGAATCCAAGCAGTCCGCTTTGTTTAACTTACAGAAGCATTTGTCTGCTTATGACTTCAGATGACTAAAAGTACAAAAATAAAATAAAAGTAAGCACAACCAACAATAACAAATTTTTTATAGAAATAAAATTATAAATTATGGTATGAATACAATATAACCTAAAAAAAACTGCATACAAGCGCAAGCCAATCATTAATCATAACAACACCATATAACGCTGCAATTAGTAGATTGTTATACAGCTGCCTATTCGAGGGTTAGTGTTCTCCATTTTCATTTTCCCCGTAAATCTTGAAAGAAGTAGAAAATGTTAAATGATTTGGAAATTAACCTTACGCAAGTTTAAGACTTGCTCAACCTTTTTGCTTAAATCAGAATCTAATACCTTTTAAAGTTGGTAATCCTTGTTGCATTACTTACTTTCAGGGCGTGACATGTAGTGTTTTTAGTTTTTGCACTCCGTGCAGTGTTTCGAATAAATTATACTTAATGTCATTAGTCATTCAGGAGGAGCAAATGAAATAATATACTTGCCTATTCAAAAGACATAAATACATGCACTTTACGGTTTTCAAATGGGCATAATTACAATTTGCACGTACTTACTTTTTATTTCAACTTGCATAATTTTACAACAATACAGCAACTCATAATAAGGCTTTTTCCAACGAAGCAGATAACTTTTTTAAGGGAATAGAGAGGTTCTCGCTTTTTTTTGAAGGCTACAAATGCAATGTATTCTTAGAGCTGCCTACTTTGATAAAAAAAATACAAACGTACGTTGTCATTGTGTAAAAGGCAATTCATCTGTGCCTCCACAGATCAGTTCAGCAATATTGGTAGCATGCTATAGCATACAATGCCTCCATAAGTTTTCAAGAAAATTCTTCCAATTTATGGTTATCGTTAACATTGCACCCACATTCAAATGCTACAATATATCTTACTTTATAAAATTTAAAAAAGTTATGCTTTTTCCTAAAATGTTTCATGTTAAAAAATATTATTTATTCTATGTTTGCGATTATACTGTTTATAATAATTGCACACTTGTCATCTTTAAATCAATTAAGTATTATATTCTTCACAGACAGTTGGATGATGTGGATATATGTGCGTTCATTAGCAAAAGTCCTGCACATATTCAATGCTTAATGTAGCGTAAATGCACAAACCAATAAACACGCTATGCTAAATATGTACCATGTACAACATGCGATTACATAGAAAAGTTTCATTTTGTCAAATCAGTTTGTAATCAAATCGTTGCACTTCACTTTTGCCAAGGCGCAGGAAAGTACAAGGAGCTGCAAGCGTGTTATATTTCAAGGGTTTATCAAACTACCTACCATTGTACAACGCATACGCACATTGCTATACGTGTGTCAGAATATCTAATGTGGCCCTAAAATGTCTGTATTCGTGTTACATGATCAATCTGATTGTTCTAAGGGAACTTGCGTTCAGCAAACTTCCAAATTCAGTCCTCTCATCTGACCAGAGAGGCTGAGGTCTGTCTTGATTACTTTATTGAATCTGGTTATCAATGAATGAAGACAAGGCAAAAAGTCTTTTGTACAAGGCAGAACGCAGGGTTCATGTTCATGTGAATAATTGAGACATGCACGTAGGCCCACCATAGCATGTCATGTCTTTATACACTAAAAAATTGATAAGCCCCAATAAAAAGTCAAGCATTTACCAGAGACAATCATTCCAAAATGCTCGTTACATTTCATCAAGGCACGGCTACTAATATTAATTAATTAGCGTGTGTTGATGCTTATCATCCCATAACATGTTTTAGAATACTCTGTTGTCTGTATGATGAAAAGTCAAAGTTAGGAGGTGACGGAACAGAAATAAAAACGATTTACTCATTAACTCAAAGAATTTTTTGTTTTGATTTTTCTTCTATAGTTCCTTTTTGAAAAAAAGTCAAAATAGTGAGCACAAAACAGTGTTCTAATTTTTCTTATTTAAAAATAATAAATAAAAACAAGCAAGAAAGGTTTCATGCAACAGACTATAACACGTAGTCGATTGTAAATTGTAATCCTCAGTGAAATATGTATGGGAGGACGCAGAGATAAAAAATATGAGGAAAGAACTATGATTACTTGGATGAAAAATTAAAGGCATACGTCTACACACAGCGAATAGTCAGGTAGTGACGACATGACATTTCTGAATTTCATATAGTACAACTTGCAGAAGCTTGAAATTCACTGCAAATCATCATTGCATTGCTTTGCTCCTTTGCTATAAGTGTTTTTGGCACTCCACTGTATTGAGTAGATACGCTCAAGCAAGTAAAAAAATTGTTGCTTTTTGTTGTGTGGAAGAGAATACCGCATGTGATTATGTGTACAAGAAGTCTTTTTTATGTGAGAAATATCTTTGCTAATATTGCTTCATCATAATCGCCAACGTAAATTAACGTTTGTAAGCTTAAGAACACGTCGACTTGAGTAATTTTCAGTAGAACTTTGGTGATAAGAAGCATTTAAGCTGACTTGTTAAAAGGCTTAAAAATTTGAATTTTTTAGTAAAAGTGAATATTGCGATAAACTTGACTGTGGCGTTACTAAAATTAAAGTGCGTACGGAACGTATTTGTAAATTAATTTTGTCATTGTCACGGCTAAAATATTTTTATTTTATTCATAAAACTAAACTGTTCTTTTAATTTTTTGTTTAAATTTCAGATCTACGCAAGCAATAATTAGTATCCTCATTCGCTGCGCCCTTGAATGACACTAGTCTCTTGACAGTTTGTGAAAGGTGACAGGCGACTCTAAAGTATTATTTTGCTGTTGTAAACATGGAGGCTGAGAAGGAAGTACCCATTTCACGAGAGGAGCAAGAGAAAAGGGACAGAGAAGAAGAGGAAGAACAGTTTGTGAAAGGTGACAGGCAACTCTAAAGTATTATTTTGCTGTTGTAAACATGGAAGCTGAGAAGGAAGTACCCATTTCACGAGAGGAGCAAGAGAAAAGGGACAGAGAAGAAGAGGAAGATGCAGCAATGGGAGGCACTGTGGCCAAAGTAGGCATATTCGCAATGATTATTGGAATCTTTCTCCACATTCTCAGAATGATTCGTGGAAGACCCAAGTCCAAGTCAAATTAATACTCGTTAAATAGTGCTTTTCAGCTCAAGTAATTATTTAAGCATTTTTTCAAAAGTCTGTGAAAATAAACTTATTTAATTTATACCAATAGATGGAAAGGCTCGGAATTTTGCAATAAAATTTTTTTAGTTGGTCTTTTTCTCAAATTGTTGGTAGTTCTGTTAGCATGTATTCAATAATATGTATTTCTAAACTGAATTTCTTGATTGTCATTTATGGTTCCTTTGCAAAAATTTAGGGCTCTTTTCCTAAAATAAAATACTTTCAAGAGTAAACGTACATACTTAATGAGGTATTATCACCAAGTTTGTCTTTCCCCAGGTGCTGTTGTAATAATAGTAATTACTTTCTGTGCATTAACAGACTGATGGTAGTGTACTTGTACTTAAAAGACCAAATAGTTAAAAAATGTATGTTAGTTGCAATATTTAAAGTTGTACATATAAGGTGATTATTATTATAATGTAAATGTAATACTCTCTCGTGGAAAGACATGAACCATATAATAAAGATGAGCTTTAATTACTGAAACAAAAATATATCAATTATGTGTTACGTATTATAGGAACGGAATATTTTTTATTCGCTCATTTCATAAATCTATAATAAAATTCATAATTATCTATTTATTTAATAGGTAAACATTTTTATGTTGTAAATTATAGACTCTGGAAGTGTCTGGTTTACATTTTATACACATAAATTTTTAAATTCTACAAAAGTTCACAGGTCAACGTAACATAAACTATAAACTTCAAGTACAGACCTCTGTACAAACAAAGCTGCTATTTACTCTATATCTTACATTTACATATACTTTGTCTATAAAAGTATAATCATATATACAAATACTCAATACCGGGCTCAATGTTGCTAATACAATCAAGTATATATGGTACTCAAAGAGACTAACTTACAAAAGGTCATAAAATATTATGTACTTCATTTTCGAAGCACTTTTCCCGAATATACAGGTCGGCACAATTTACAAAATATATATATAGTTACTCTTTTTATATTAAAAAAATAATACAAAACCATTATTAAAAGTGAACGGGCGATCTGTAGTTTTCGCTTTTGAAAACCATCTCCTCAATCTTTGTATCAAAAGCCTCATCATCACTTAATTTTCCCCCGAGCCAGTCAGGCAGGATTTCCGGTGAGACATGTGAATGAAGAGAGTCGAGGTCATAACCGTGCACTAAAAACTGATTACGGAAATGCAACAGTTAGTTTTACCGCACAATACTATTTTCTACAATAGCTTATTGGAATGACAAAAGAATTCTTACCCGACTCTTGAGTTTTTGTGACAAGAAAGGCTTGGCCATGGCAAACAGAAGATGGAAAAAGTACGAATTGCGAATAACATGCGCCGCCTTGTATTTTGACGGAAAACTGTTCTGCTCATTCAAACAAATTATTACAATTCCATTAAATTCGTAAAACAAAATTCAAAGGCAAAGCAGAATTAAGCTTGCACATTTTTTAATGTCAAAAAATGCTTTTCAACTTACAACAAACATGTTGCATGCCTTGCGAATCTGGCTTGGAGGACAGATTCGCATATGGCTCAGTCCAAAACTCTCATAATCTCGAACGAGAACGAGTCCAGCTCGTTGTGTCTCCTCAGAGTTGAGCATTTCCTCGCAATAAAGCAAAAATACTTTGAGAATGTCATCAATGTCAGCTGCCTCTGGATCCCATTTGTCTGAAAACGCCACAAAAAATACAGAGACATTAATAACCTCTCCAAAGCCACACAATCCACCACATTTCATCATCATTATCAGCAGCAAAAACAACAACTGCAACTGCCGATTTCATCATGCGATCATCCTCCAAAACATTTGTTTTACCGGTTCGGAACACGAAAATTTGTCTGCCACCCGCGTCTCTGTGCTTTAGAATTCGAATCATTCCACTTTCATAGACGTGCCTTACAGTTGAGGGGCAAAAGTTGGAGAAAAATGTGGGGTACCGCTCTCTTCTTATTGACACGTAATTCTTCAACTGAGTTACAGACATTTTCAAAATAAACAATAAAACAAGTCAGTCAATTAATCCTCATTCATTGTCACCATTTTTTCAACAATTGCATTATTCTTTACAAAATTATTGTATTCCTTCTTTTGAATTTGTATTACTTCCGTTTACCGATTCACACACCAAAGGAACACAATTACTTTACTCCTTCGAGTCGTCATTTTCATGCTGGTTTGCTTTATTTTATCATACCGTATCTAACGCCAATTTCGCCCGACACTTTTTTGACCGAACAAAGCGAAGAAGAAAATCGTCCTTAAAGCAGCATCCCTTTAAAGATTTCTCCTCTGTTGAGAAAAAAACACAACGCATTAATAATAGCCATTCAGAATCATTCAATCAACGGGAATATAATCCTTCTTTTGTCTCCATCTTTTACATTATTTGTACTTTTATCCACAAATGCGGATATCCGACCGTTGACAAAAAGACGTAATTTCCATTCATTCCTCCTTTTCTGCAGTTTGAGTAAATGTCAGTCATGCATGCTTTGAAACTTTTTTTTAGTCATTTTGAATTCTTCCACATTCAGGTCTCGTCCGACAGAAAATACATAATATAGCCCGTTTCTTTTAGCCAAAAAAAAATGAGTAGCGTGTGCGCAGTCCCTATTTTCGTCATCATCATGCGCAATACTTTTAACGTAAAAAGGTACACTGTTTTTTCTGCTAGAATCTGCTAGATGCATTTAATCAAGCAGAGTATCATCATTACTACTACTGCAACACAACTGCTATATACAAATGCCAAGTGGCCAACCAACTTGATTATTGAGGAATTATAATCTTGTTTCTTTTCGTGTCTGTTATTATTATTGTGGGTAAAGAAGAAATGAGAAAGTGATCTCGATTGAGAGGAGACGATGAAAAAGAAGAAGAAGGAACCACCGTCATCATCGTTATTGTAAGCATCGCACTATACCATCAATACGAGAATATACGATCATCTCATCATCATTTCAACCATTTGCCNATGAAAAAGAAGAAGAAGGAACCACCGTCATCATCGTTATTGTAAGCATCGCACTATACCATCAATACGAGAATATACGATCATCTCATCATCATTTCAACCATTTGCCCATGTATAAAATTATTTTTGCAATATTATTTATACAGTATTCCTTTTTTCATTTTTTATCGTGATTACTTCTGTTTCCTCCCTCTCAAAAAACCCAGAAAACAACAAGAGGTGATAACAACAAAAGTATGTAAAAGGGCAGCAGTTAGGTGAGAGGGTCTTCATCAAAATATTTCTCCTAACCTAGTCATTTAATAGCAAATACATCAACAGCATTTTTTGCAGATTTTCAAACAGAAATTAAATAAATAAGGAATAAATGCCCAAAATTGAAAATGCAAGTTTTATAAGCAATGTCTACAATCGGCTGTAAGAGTAATTTGTATTTCATAAAAAAGATTATTTTGTCTGCTAACTCAAGCTACCAGCTATATAATCTGCATGGCCATAAAATGATTCCTTCTACAATTTTCATTTATGATATTTAAAAAGGAAACATTAGCAAATACAACATTCATGTTTGGTGCTTTTGTTGCAGTTTATCATCATCATATCCGTTGTGCTGCTCCATCCTTCCTATTATTGAATTGCATGTGTTTTGTACCTACATATACTCAACTGCATTATTACAAATGAATGATGATGGTACATATAGAATTTTAAAAGTTTGATTTGCTTCAATCATTCATCATCATCATCAACAACAACAGCAGCAGCAGCAGCAAGCCTATTGCCATATATTTTTTTGAAATACTACATTCTATACACTCAGCATTATAGTCTTTCGTGAAGAAGAGATGCAGAACACGATTAAAAATATTTTTAAAGTGCAGGCAGGCCACAACAATGAATCCTGTGGCAAGTGATGCGAAACCCGTTATGAAGAAATGTAATAATAACAAATTATATGCAAACAGATGTAG
>JAANSP010003926.1:0-10733 GCA_036850745.1 Homidia socia
GACCTCATAGGCATTAAAGAAACGAGAATATGGATGTGAAGTGCGTACGTGCATAGACGTCTGTATGGCCTGGGATTAATAATATTAATTATGCAAAAATATAATCTTATTTCAGTGTTTTATTTGTACGGAAAATAAATAGACACAGGAAAAGGTGTGAAGAGCAAAATTTGGTGTTTAGTAATTTTATGCTTGCTTACATTCTGCTTGCTTACACACACATATTTGACATTTCGTAAATTGAAGTGTCTGGTTCTCTCTTGGCTAAATAATGAATGAGATTGGCTAATATTTTGAATTTTTAATTTCCAACAGAGTTCCATCGACATGACGTGGGTAATAGCGGACCATGTCGCAGCTCCCGGTTCCCGTGAATTGACCGTCCATAAAGGCCAGCAAGTGGAAATCCTGGAGCTAATGGGAGGTAGCTCAGAAATGTGCTTGATAAGACTGCATAGTTCTAGTTCGACGAGTAGTGGGAGTGACTTGCAACCGGAAGGGCTGGTTCCCATCACGGTTCTCAAGCAGATTCCACATGCCGCCAGACATAAGCCTGGCGTTTCTTGTGATCCGGAGAATGGTAAGTGGATTCTCATGTACTTTTTTTAGCTTTGGTAGAAATGATAGCAACAGCTTTTTTTCCTACTGAAAACGAAAAATGTAAGCGTAAAAAGCCTTTAACCAACGTAAAGCATCACCAGCACACTCTTTCGGCGAAACTTGGTTTCTGTTTTCGCTTCGCGGAGAAAGCAACTCTGCTAGTTGCGGATGAAGGGAAAAGATCGAGCTGATGTTTCTTGGGTTGTTTACCGTCAGCATTTTTCCCTTGATTTTTTTTCTGGAGTCACCAGCACACTCTTTCGGCGAAACTTGGTTTCTATTTTCGCTTCGCGGAGAAAGCAACTCTGCTAGTTGCGGATGAAGGGAAAAGATCGAGCTGATGTTTCTTGGGTTGTTTACCGTCAGCATTTTTCCCTTGATTTTTTTTCTGGGAGGAAGCATGTTTGTTTGGCTACGTTATCAACTCTCATATCTCGAAACGTGCATGGTTTGATACGTAGTTACACATGTGCACACTCATAATATTTGATTTGATGTGTCATCTCAAGGTATTTGCGCTGTTGAGAGAATGTTCATCTAAATAAATGAAAAAGGGAAAGGATTGCTCTACAAATAGAATGTACGGTTTGATTATTTGATTTGAAGCAATTTCCGTGATTTTGTTGATGCCACTGTTATAAAATCCGCTATAATTTTGGTTATAAATATGTGCATGTACGCAAAAGCAAATAATAAATCAGTACAGGTGAAGTGCTTCAGTTGAGAGCTGCCTGTTTTTCAAAAGGATTGGTTAGCTGTTAGTGTTCAAAGTGGGGAATATGAGGCGTCTCATGAATGAAAATTGGTTCTTTTCAGCAAACAGCTAACTAAGCTGTAACAACCAACAAAATCCTCCATTCCACTCGTCTCTCTTCTATCTATCTCTGCAGAGGGCTGTTGATGATATGATGATGATGAAAGATACTCCCTCCTTCCTCGTTATACCATAAAAATTTTGCCTCTCTCTCTCCGTTTTCTCACTTGTGTGAATTCTAAAAAAATCAAGTAGAGTAGAGCAATAGGCGTCCTCCAGCTACTAATTTCACGCTTGCATTGTGAAATGCATGTATGCAATGTACATTTTATATTACATGACAGGAATAGCAAAAAGTTATATTTATTTGGCTGCTGAAATCGCTTATCATTTCACAATTCCGCCAAAATAATAATTTATCTTTAGATTGCTTTCTTCTACCTTTCACATGCTTCAGTACGTACTGTTGGCGGAAGCTACTCATAAAACGGGAAATTGCAATCCGTCAGCAAAAATTTACATCTACCACATCTCATAAGAAAAAAATAACTGCCGTCTCCGCAATTTTTTTATTTGATTCATTTTTTTCTGCCTTCTCATCGTCTACACATATTTTTTGGAAAACCTAAGGTAACTTTATTCATTAGAAATTCAAGCACTTAAAATTGGTGATATCATATAAATGGGCATGATTTTTTTTATCTTATCACATTTTGTCAACGACCCACTTCCGCATCCATATCATCACACCGCCAATTTTATATTATTTTTTTGGAATTTTCCCGACTATGCACCGTACATACTTCAATTCAAACAAAGAAAACACATCATGACAAAAAATTCTTGCTGTTTTTTGTCCATCAATTTTTACATCTTCTAATGTGTATGTAAGCGTTTGTTCCTGCTACACATTTCATATGATGATGCAGAGTTCTCCGTGTGTGTTTCAACGTTGCGCCGGCGTTTCACCCTATATTATCTTTTCTCCTCGTATTTGCGACTTACATAAATTTTGTCAACGACCCACTTCCGCATCCATATCATCACACCGCCAATTTATATTATATTTTTGGAATTTTCCCGACTTTGCATCGTACATACTTCAATTCAAACAAAGAAAACACATCATGACAAAAAATTCTTGCTGCTTTTTGTCCATCAATTTTTACATCTTCTAATGTGTATGTAAGCGTTTGCTCCTGCTACACATTTCATATGATGATGCAGAGTTCTCCGTGTGTTTCAACGTTGCGCCGGCGTTTCACCCTATATTATCTTTTTTCCTCTTATTTGCGACGTACATACAGATACTGCTACTACTATATAATACAAGGTGCCTTGCCTATACTACATGTGGAAATCGCCTTTTTTGCATGGCATTGTTCCCTTCGGATTTGCTCCCTTCGTTCTTTCTTCCTTGGAATCCACAACATGCTAGCAAAAACAGACAACGGCGGACAAGGAAAATTTTGTGCAATGCAATGTATTTTATCGTACATATCACAAGAGAGAGAGATGAAGAGGCATATATTGTATGTACACTATACACATTTTATTATTATCAATATTGCTATTGCTATACATAAGTAGAGAGAAAGTACATGACTGGCACAAAAACTTTCTCTTCGTCTCGTTCGCTCTTTTCCCTTTATTTTCCCTGTAAAACAGACGGGCAAAATGTAATAGCGAGAAACAGCAAAACATACACACAGCTTGCGAGAAAAAAAGTGGAATAAAAAGCAACCCTTTTACAAGAGTGAAACGAAACCAGTGAGCTATAACCAACAAAACCATGGCATGCACGACGTGTACACTTAATCTGTGATGCAGAACGGCACCACTCTGTGTAATGCAATACTACTTGTACTACCACTGTCGCTTGCTATATAATATTCCATGACTATAATATTTTTATATATTGGTACAACATACGACATTCACCACCAAAGAAGATAAATAAATGTATGATGCTGACGGTTGGCTGGTTAGAATGGTGTGTATTGGTAGTAGAGCAGCACTTGCTATTTTCCAAGGTAGAAAATGTGTTTGCCGAGTTCATATTAGTGGAAATTGTAATATTGGTAACAGGGAAAAAGTAAAGTAACAACATGAATTGCAAATAATATAATAACAACAATAAAAAAGTGAATGTGTCGTATAAAGTTGGTAGTACTCGAAAAAAAACCCAAGGCTTTTCATATTTGATTCTCTTTCCACACCAAATCATCATGATGATCACCCCAACATGTTATGTTTTTTTATTTTTTTGGCGAAATAATATGTTTGTAAATCCATATATCAGATATTGTTACTGCTACAACTTTGTATTTGTGTACGCAGTCGATAATCTTTGGTTAGCTCGCGAAATTGAATTGAAATTATTGTTGTTGGCATTCAATTTTACTGTATTTTTAGAGATATGTTTTCATGATATCAGCAAAAATTATAGATCGCAGCTGCTTTTCTCATTCCATTTGTAATACAGTTATGATGATGACAGAGAATATGAAAGTGTCATTTTCCTCGCAAAAATATCAAACAAAGAAATAAAGATATATTTGCTGCAGCAAGCAAAATGGCAATGCCAAGACCACCATCAGGAGGAGAGGATGACGATTGTAATGGTCTTGTTCACAGCATAAAGGAAAATCTGAAAGGGAAATGCTACAGCACAAGCTCGAAAAGTAAAGTTATAGACATGCCCGTATAATAATGAATAGCAGCATAGCATGCAAGTTAATGACGAGCGAGCCAAAAAGAGAAACGTCTCAAGCTGTTCTTTTTTTCGTCCAAATGGTGTGGCTTTGCCACCGCCACCAATGTTGTTTATATTACTGCTGGTTCGGCGTTACTAGCTGTGGATCTCATTGAAGTGGTCTCAAAACTCCGAAAGAAACAGGCTGCGAAAGGGAAAGGGAGAGAAGAAAGTTGAGGAAAACTGTTCTCATCGCTTATGGTACACTGGGTTGGTTGGTACATATTTTCCCTTTTTTCTCTCCTGCTACAATTTTTGCCCATGAGTTGTGTAAGAGTCAGTCAATATGTATT
Organism: Homidia socia; assembly: GCA_036850745.1. NCBI lineage: Eukaryota > Metazoa > Arthropoda > Collembola > Entomobryomorpha > Entomobryidae > Homidia > Homidia socia. The sequence goes on from JAANSP010003926.1 coordinate 4,403, forward strand.
GGAATGTACATGCATATTATTACGTGAGTCGCACTGTTTTCTGGACAGCAGGTAGTAAAAAAAAGTGAAGGAAAAAGGTTATATTTTTTGAGTGAACTGTTGTGTATAATAATATGTGTTCAGCGGAGAGTTTTCCCACAGCAGAACAAGTTTTTCTTCTTTTCTCTTTTTTTTCAAGAGGAATGCAGGCAGGCAAGCACGACAGGCAAGCAGAATTTTCTAGTCTAGAGAGGTACTTACTTGAACCTACTACGTGCATCATACGGGGAAAAACTGGATGGTGTTTTTGTGCCAAAAAAGTACTACATACTGCGATGAGAATGACGGCGAGGCAAGTAAGCTGTGCTGTTATCCTTGCAGGAGGAAAATCGAGAGAGAGAGAAAAGAGAGCACAGTTTAAGCCTTCTACATAGTCAGACAACTTGAGAGAGAGAAAAAAAGAGAAGAAAAAACGAATGTGGCGGATTCTTTCCCCGGGTTTCATATTATATGGTTTAGCTTTTATAGTCGTGCGTTTTACTGCTTTCTGTATCACTTTATATGAAAAAATAAAAAATAAAGAAAGAGAGCACAGTTTAAGCCTTCTACATAGTCAGACAACTTGAGAGAGAGAAAAACAGAGAAGAAAAAAACGAATGTGGCGGATTTTTTCCCCGGGTTTCATATTATATGGTTTAGCTTTTATAGTCGTGCGTTTTACTGCTTTCTGTATCACTTTATATGAAAAAATAAAATAAAAAAATCAAGAAATGTATGTTCTGGGGTACATTCGAGTATTTAATATATGTAATAATAATAATAGACACAGACATGTATACGTACATATTTATTATATGCATATTATTATGGAGTTTTAATGTGACTTGTTATTGGAACTTTCACTCGACGCATGATGTATTTCGTTACTTGTGTGGTTGATGTCCCTCTGCAGAAAAAAACAAAGAAGTAGCGTTTAAGCTTTATTATGATGATGAATTTAGAATTTAGTTTTTTGTTCTACTGCTGTTGTTTTTCATGTGTGCATCGTTAGCAAGGATAATGATGGGATATTGAAATGACTATTCTGACCCAAGTTATATGAAAAAGTAATAGTAAAAATGTTCAGTTTTTTTGTTGTATGGTAAAGCTTGATGGGAAATGTAGGATGGAAATGGAAAATGGAACAAGACATAGTAATTTACTAGATGGTTTGTACGGTACGTGTAGAAAGCACAAGCTTCTAAGCTTCTTTCAATAAAAACCCTTTCATCTTTTGCCTCCCGTTTTTCGTTTCGTTTGTAGTACTAGTACCCGGTGACGATGTTCTTTAGAATCCAAAATCAGTTCAAAATTGAAGTTGTGTGATACACTTTCTTCTTTGTGTATTCCCTGTGCAGTATATAGAGAGTAAGTATGCATAAAAGCCAGATAAAAACAATACTGTTATCATTAATAATTTTTAGCTACTAATATCCTCCTTCCTTCCTCCTCCAAAATTAACGCGCATCTGTGATTGTCAGTAATTTTTATGAGGTTTGATACAGGAGAAGTGTGATCGTAAAATAAAATCTTGTCCATTGTATAACTTTCTAGTAAATTATACCAGTTTTATTACTGGCACACCAATCGAATCTGGTTCTTCTGAGCAGTTGGTGGTGTTATAAAGCAAGTTATTGCACAGAAGATAAACTAGCCGTTTTTATAATAATTACTACAGATTTATGTGTTACCCAGTTGGCTTTGTAAACTGATCAATGAGAGGGACACAAAAGGGCTGAATTACTGACGCAATGTTGCCATTGTCTTTTGATTTTCAATAGCTTCATGTGTACGTGGGCTTGAATGTAGTCGCGATTTTATTTTAGGAGTAGACAAAAAAAATCAAAATTATTTGAGCAGCCGTTGTTCAACAAACTTCTTAATATTTTGTTTCTGTTTTAATAGGCACGTAATTGACGAGAAAACGTGAAGAATTGTTAATAATTATCTCACTCAAGACAGACTCCTACTTTTGGAGCTTTCCATTTTAGCTGGGAAGCAGAAGCATATTATTAGCACGCTGCGCGGCTGCCGCTCTTTAGAATTTATCCCAATTTCCTAAACTCATCATGACTCTGAGATGACACGTTATACATTTAAGAATAAGATATCTTTATCTTTGCCGAGTGGAGAATGACATGCTGGAAGGTTTTCTTGAGAGAATATTTTGACCTATATACAATACACATTATTATAGCCTTTGACATTAGACAAGATGAGGAAAGATTATAACTGACTGTCATATAAAGTTACTTGAGTATGCAGCAGCGTGTGTAAGATGAGATGTGAGCAGTAGTGTGAGGAAAAGAGATGAATTCTTTATCGAAATTGGAAACTGTAGAGTTTTTAGATAGAGAAAATAAAAAGCAACGTTGTAATAATAAAGTACAATAGTTGATATTTTTTGAATAAAAGGCTGCGTTCAGTAAAAACAGAAGAATAATAGCTATATTGAATATGTCTATAGAAAACTACAGCAGCAGCAGCAGCACCAGTTGTTTCCAAAAGGAATTGTGTTACATATAAGAGTAGTGATCGTTATCGTCTTTGTACAAAAAACTCTATAATATCCGTTTTATTATAAATGTATGGCATCGTAGTAGTGGTAGTGTTAGTATTATTATTCCGGCTAAAAAAGAATCGATTTTTTGTCACTCTCGCTCATTCCTTTTCTTTTTCTATATTGCTTGCTAGCTTGGCGTTTTAGCTGTTGCACATATACACGGGGAGAAGAAGAGGAGAAAGAGAGGGAGAGAGAAAAGGGAATAATAGTGTGTTATTCACTTCTTCTGCTGCTGCTGTTGGTGGCGGATGGATGTGATGTGACTGGTGGAGTCGACTTGAGTAGTTAGTATTTTAATAGTGTGAGCTGAGCTGCTGCTGCCTTAGTCAGTCAGTCAGTCAGTGTGTATGTGTATATTTTATTTTTGCACAGAGCAAAGAGTAAAAAAGGAGGAGAAACAGAGCAAGAAAGAAAGAAAAGAGAGAGAGAATAAAAAAACCGAAAGAGAATAGTGAGAGCAAAAGAGAAAGATATCATCATTGACGTTATTACCACTCCATTCTTCCGTCTTGATTCCAGTCACGCCGCTTTTTCTTTCTCTCTCTCTCTCTCTCTCGTCAGTTTTTAGTCTGAAAAGAGTTACTACTACAACTTTGTAGAGAGGGTGAGAGAGAAAAAAAAGCAATAAGTATACGATTTTTTGATTACTACATGGCATGGCAGCATCATCATCATGATCATCATGACCATGGCAAAAGGCATGAAGATGATGATGTGCTGTTCATGATGAACCGAACAAGTAGAGGAATTATTATATAGTATCAGGAGAAGAAAAAGAAGAAAGCGACGTGTTTAATGTTATTATTGTCGTTGACGTTCGCTGTGATGATGTGTTGTGAGTGAGTAGTCGTATAATGTGCTTTTCAGACTATATATATATTTGTAACACACTTTCTCTTTCTCTCTCTCCATGTTTTATTGCTATCATTGTGTTGTGAATAAAAAGAGTTGTAGTATTGAGAAATCAACAGGGGAAAAATTTACATGGAAAAGGAATTAAATGATATTGCATTCATATATTAATGGAATATATAAAAAGCAGCAGCGGTGTCGAACGAATAAAAGGATAAAAATGGAAGTTAATAATATACAATGGTGTATGTGATGATGATCGTGGTGGCGATGGTGCTCAAGTGTGGAGTGGAATTATGCAAGTGAGAAAAAGAGGAACGATTTGAGAATACATATAATATAAAAAGCAGCAGCGGTGTCGAACGAATAAAAGGATAAAAATGGAAGTTAATAATATACAATGGTGTATGTGATGATGATCGTGGTGGCGATGGTGCTCAAGTGTGAAGTGAAATTATGCAAGTGAGAAAAAGAGGAACGATTTGAGAATACATATACAGTATAGTAATCATCTCCCCGTCTTTTTTTCCTTTCATCATTATTGTTATTGTCGAATTTTCTGCCGCTGATACTGGGATAATCATAGTAAAAGGATGAACAAGTTCATTTTTTGAAATTGTATTTAAACGGAACCTAAAGAGAAAAAATTGTTCACAACTTTCATGTCAGTTGTGTTGTTCAAAAGCGTGGAAGCAATAGTGATGGTGATGTCGGTAGTGCTAACACTTTCGCATAATTTATTAGCGTCTTGTGCTGTTTGCTTCTTTCTTTGTGACTGACTTTCCGTTTATTAATAAAAAAGGTAGGAATGTTCGACATTGATAAGGGTTCTGTCTTACTTTCAATAAAATATTTCGCAAAATTGTACCAGACGATAAAAGTAAATAAACTTAGTTGGCTTCTTCGCTTCCAGAAAGCGTACTTACATCTAAACTAACAAGAGAAAAGTCGGTAAGAGTATTATATTTTTTTCGTTTTATTTCATAATAATCCTCCTATATCATTAGATTCAAAATAATTACATAGTAGAGATATTTCGCATGATATTCGTTTCAATTACGATTGTCGTCGTTTCATTCATGTTGTTCGTGTTAAAATCTATGACTATTATTATGCTACTGTGTTCGTAGAAAAGCCTTCTGTTACACTGTTAATAATAATAATTGTGCCGTTTTGTATTCAAAGTTTTTCAAGATTGCTTGGAAAGTATTCTGTTATTCCGAATGTCAAAGGTGTANTCAAAGTTTTTCAAGATTGCTTGGAAAGTATTCTGTTTATTCCGAATGTCAAAGGTGTAATGCGCGCCTATTTTTCTTAACTATAAAATCAGCAGAATGTGATATTATTGTTGAATAAAATGCACGTTTCCTTCCGCCTAATGCAAAGTGAAAACAATCAGCTTCCTTTAAATACGTTTACAGTTGCTTGCTTTTATGTATTTCAAGGTGATTTTTTGTAAAGGTGAAAAGTCCAAAACTGATCTGAAAATCTCCATCAGAAAATTCTAGTTTTGTTGGAACGGATGCTTTTGATCGGTTTGGGTGGGTAATGCTAATCATCAGCATTTGTTCAGTGAGCATTAAAAACCGTTTCAACTGTTTTCCGATCAAGTGTTGAAAAGGACTGTATGTAAGTACGGCTAGGTGAGTTTTTATAATGGAATTGATAATCCTCAACGGGAATCATACCGAAACAAATCCCAAGAGTACTACAAACAGGTTTATCGGCTGCCTATCTATTTATATGCGTTTACAAGTTTCTTGTCGTAATATCATGGTCATTATCTTGAGAAAGTAAGTATTTTTACTTGCATGTCCAGCAGTTTTTTTAAGTATCTATGAGATAGGTTTGATCATTTAAACATTTTGAGAGGAAATGAAAGGCATATGTATGTATTTACGTCGCCCTCATTCCATACTTTTTCACCTTGTCATTATCGTTAAAATTACGACTACTGTTATTATGATGATATGGCCAGAGATATTGCCAGCAAGCGAAAAATCATATTGGCAAAAAACGGTAATAATTGCATAGAAACAGAGAGGAGCATGGAAAAGACGTTGAAAGATTGGTGGAAAATTTGTAAGTGCAGGTGGTGGTGGTAGACTTGTGAAATTGTTTTGTGTAAGTAATCACGAGCATATTACACCACCCCTACTACTCCAGCCATCCTTTTTGTGCGCACACATCAGAGGAAAACTTTGTCTTTTATTATTTTAATGTTTCCATTATGATATACGGGTGGCTGAAAGAAGGCAAACTACTGAGAGTCGTCTCAGAGGTTACACGTGTATTGTTATTATTACGTACATTTTCTAGCAGGAAACTACAATATATAGGATATATAATCAGAATGACTTGACAAAGTAGAAAGGCACCACGACACCAGCATGCTTTTTATTAGATGAGTATAGTCTCTAGATGGTAGAGTCATTCTATGAATCTTCATCCTTCATTTTATACGGCTTGGTTGATTCTGCAAAGGATTGAAACCGACGTCGTCTATTGTTTGAACTTTCAGAAGAAGCAAAAGTGTGAGGTACACTCGAATTTGACTTTGTGACTTTAGTCATACGAATGCTTTTAATTAGCGCTGTATCGCTAACCATTAAGCATTGCGTTAACCAGTGCAAAACTTTTTTTACATAGAGGATTATTACAGCGTATTACTCTAGACCTTTTTAAGAATATTTTTATTCGACTCCCCAAGTTGAGTGTAAGATGCATTTATTTTATCACAAATATTGCCGTGTTCAGAATACTGATATATCGATGATGATGATGATGATGACGATGGCAAAAAACTATTCTTCTTTCTCAAAGAGTTTTGAGCCGATTGCTAAGCCATAACCCATAAATGTGTTTCGATCCATGATCCGCGTTCGAAAATAGCGATTT
>JAANSP010003927.1:0-10732 GCA_036850745.1 Homidia socia
TCGCTGTGATCTGTTTTTTCTTTGGACAAACTTTCTCTTTTTAAGGAAGTAAAAATGACTCACGCAGAACAATATATACGCAAACTACTGTTATAAAATATATTTTTTACATCTTTTTCTCTCATGATGATTACAATGATCATGGCAGTAAGTTTTTGCTGTCTTATGTATGAGCTGTGCTGCATGTATATCGTTGCAAAGTACTCGCTACATTTTTTGGAATGGCTGCCTTTCTTAACTTTTTTCTTTATTTTATAATATGATACATAAGTTCATCTGTACTCTATTTATAGGTATGACGTTTTTGCAAAGAGAAAAAGACGATACAGAGTACATTTAAAGTTGCGTGCCCACAGTCTCTTGTCAAATGTACACACGTCCTTAGCATAGAGTTTTGTACTGGTCGTGTAGAATGTAGCATTTCTTCTCGCTTTACAACGTAGCGCACGTATCGTAAACTTGAGAGAAAAAATTCTGTTGTAGTTTAGATGATGTCAACTACAAACAAAGGACAAGGGGGAGAAAAGTCAAGAAAAAGTCTTCATCTGCTCATGAACGCTTGTACTTTGTTAAGGACGCTTCTTTTCTCTTTCTTTTTTCGTTGCTTTCACTTTTTTCATTTTTCTCTTCATTTTTTTGCCAAAGAGAAAGCCAATAACCCAAACCCATATATTTTTGTTGTAAGAGAAAAGGAGATATTATGCGGTATAAAATGGTAAGAATGCACAACGAATAGGCATATTATTTATTTGTTGTGCATATTGTACTTAAATATATCTGTATGTTGGTTTTAAGATGACATCATAATGTAGAATATTATCCGGCAAGAATGTATTCGTGTATAAAGGCAATAACATCATGTACACAACTTTACCATACGTGTTTCATGTTTTCTTATGATTTTCATTGAAAAGGAATGTATAAAAAAGGTCGTTTTCTCTCTCTTTTGCAACCATCTTGGATGCTCTTCTCTCTCTCCAGACTTGAGTGAGTCTACATTGTCTTAAATTACGTCGACAAGACTCCCTTTGCTTTTCTCCGATCTCCAATCTGCCGTAAAGTTGATTTTGGTTTTTTTCCTGTGGGCCTATAACTTGTGTGTCACACAAGATTCAAGATGCAGTGGCGGCTGGAAGAAAAAGATGAGAGAAAAGAGACACATGCCCATTAAACTGCGGCTTAGCTTTCTTATCATTTTACCAGCATTGTGAGGAATGCGAAATTCGTTCCTTTTTTAGACAAAAAGTACATGATTGTCAACTTGTTACCGTATTTTCTCTGCTGACTGCTAACGGTTTTGTTTGGTCAGCTAAACCCGCGAGAACCTATTTTTCCTAAGGTAGACTTTGTCAAAAGTAACTGCCACTACGCTGCCACATCAAAGTCCAAGAGAATATCAGGTTGTTGCTCAATCTCTTTTTTCTGCAAACCCAATACTATATACGCCACCAAAAGACAATGAATAGCTTTTATAAAGTAGTTTTTCTGTCTTCATGTAACTCAATACTGGGCCGTGTAGTTGGTGGTAGTGAGTCAAAACCCTTTTATCTTTAAATGTGTTCGTTAAACAGGGTGCAATGGAATGTTATGAACTCACCACTGAAATAAATGAACTGGCAGAAACAGATCACCTTATACATGTAGTTATGTAGAAATGCATTTTCCTATCGTGTTCCATGTGGTTTCCATTTTCCATTAATATACACCAATACCAATAATAAGTAGAATGCCTACATAATAGATGTACATTTTTATCTGTAGGGATGGCTCGACACAATGCATTCTGACTACCGACTGGATTGATATTTTTAGGCTATTTACTTTATTCAATAGTTTTTATTTACTTAGGAATGGAAAAATCGAAAATGTTCAGGTAGCACGAGAATGTTGTTTCTTTTGCAAACAAGACCACTGTCGGTTGACGCTGTATAATGTGTAGGCCTACGATACGAGTACAATGCTGTACATTATTAACTTACTAAGGAAAACATGTATTTCCTAACAGTAACAGGATATTTAGGTACACATTTTTTCATCGAATTGAGTTGATAATGACGGTATTCATGTTACCCACTACTTTTACATGAAGTTGTTGACAGAAGGGAGTAAAAATATTTTTGCCCATTATCGGTGCAAATGGTACCATATTTTGTATCGCGCAGTAAAATGACTGCGCTAAAATACCCCAAATATATAGTTTTACTTATTTTATTTTTTATTGTTTGCTTTTACTGTTTTTAGTAGGTAGATTCCACATATTATATATACAAAAACATATATTATAGTAGTAAGTTTAAATTGAAGAAACAAAGGGAAACGATCTGACATGAAAAAAGTCTCCTTCGCTAGAATATTGCTAGAAAGGGCAATGCAGAGAGGCAAGCTCTGTTTTTTCTGCTTTTATTAGCCGCTGCTCGTTTTGGATCTGTATCAGTCCTTCATTCAATGTGGTATATAATAAGTACATAGCTTTATACATATCGTAATATATGTTTAAGTATATTATGGGTGAGGAAAGAACGTTAAAAGTTTTTACTCCTTTGCCCTTCTTGTTGCATTTTTCTCTTCCATAACCTACTTAATGCCTGCCGCTATAATGTTTGCAGAATATTCAAAAGATTTTAAGGTGGTGCCGCGTTGTGGACTTTTTTTGGCAGAAAGTGTGTTTGATCTTGATGTCTAACAAACTGTATAAGGTTTCACCAAAAATACAATATTTTTATTATTATAATGGCTTGTTTATTTATATGCATGTATATTTTCTCCGACGAAATTCTTTGTAGATTTGGCAGCAGGGTTGATTCCTTGCTTCCTGTTTTCATTGCATTATTGTGTTTTTTTTTAAATTTGGAACTAGTTGTGACGATATATTATCAGTTTTCTGTATAAATCGAGCATGGTGCAAAAACAAATGCTTGCAAAGCGATTACAAAAAAAAACTTTTTAAAAAATCCCGCACCAACGGCATACTTGACGGATTGCATTGAGTTTACGAAGAAAATGTGTGGTACATAATGAGAGGGTATAGCGAACGGGACCAAATTTTGTGAATGAATGCGTCATTAAGATAAAAAATGTTTGTTGGACAGAAGTTTCTTCTATTTCGTTTAAACATTATTACGATGTATGCATAATAATAAGGATTTATAACAAACTTTATGTTTGTGTGCCAAGAAAGAAGTGGCAAAAGTTGTATAATAACGTGTTTGCAGAAACGAGTATGCATGTGGATATATATTGTCGTGTGCTGCTGGGGGATATTGACGCAGTAGCCAAAATTCCTCTCACCATACATTGTTGGTGGAAGGGATCAGGGTGTGGCTTTGGGTTAATGTACCAAAACAATAAGTTCGACCGTGAACAATTAGCATCCTCATTCATCCAATCATTTTTACCGTGTGATCTTCACCAACAGAGCTGGACTGATGCCATAATTGTATTACACAATGCGGTGGCATTGGAAGATACTGACAAATATGTTTTGCTCTTTACGTTTCTAATTTATAAGGGTATTATATACATTGTGACATGTAGTAAAAACTGTCACGGTAAGAGAAGTGCTCTAAGAGTTAAATTCAAAGATAAATTTACATTAATTTTCTGCATATTTCACTTCCGTTTGAGTCTCTTCCGCAAGGCGGCTAGTGAAATGAATCCTGACAACAATGCAGCTCTTTGTCGTGTGAGAGGGTGCGGTTGGATATATAAATTTAAAATGCTAATTAGTCTCATGCAAGACTAAACTTTCTTTTTATCCACTCTGGTACATTTCTCCGGGCAGACTTGACATTACAATAAGCGGTTGGAAACCTCAAATTGCTATTTTTTAACATGTATTACGTCTCTCACTGAAGGATATCTGGTTTAGAAATATTGGCCCATTAAACTCTATTTATATTAGACTTTCTTTACTGACAGCAGTAGTGTTATTTAGTTTTTTTATTTTGGCTCAGTATTTCACAGTTCGAACTGACTGGTGCTTTGTATACTGTATTGCGTTAATTCTTTCTCTTGAATAAACTGCAGAAAGTTTTATTTTATTTTAAAAATATAATTGGACTGAAAAGATGTTGGCATTAAGAAAATGCCTGTGAGTAGTAAAACTTAAATGATTTTTTAAAAATAAGTTGATGCCAACACTGCGCAACTGAGATTTTTCCAAGTATTTAATGTTATCTCTACGTTGCGTTTACACTCCTTTACTCATTTATATGACGGTCTTAACCTGCATTTATTTTTGTGCAGTCAAAAAATAATTAGGAATGTTTATTAGTGGAATTTGTGAGACAAATGTAACTGTCTAGAAAATTTATTTTCATCATTATTATTGTGGTGCGATTGTGCATTAATGCATGTTTATGCCTCATATTTGCATTTATGTATACTAAAATAACTGCTTGAGGTAAAAAAGTCCATTCGGAATACATGAATTTGAGCTTTAAATACCTAAACTATACATTATTGAATCTCCTCCCAAATCATGTTCGCTCTCTGCTTTTGCAAAGAAATCATCTTTCCAACTTCTGGTTACAATAGCGCTATTCCTTATTTTCCGTTTGGTATTTTTTTCTTGTGCTGGTACTTGGTACACCAATACTTCATCTTTTCTGTCTGTAGCTCATTTTTATTCCCTAATCTTCTCGTTGTAGTAAATCTTGCTTGGGGCAAAGATGGTGAATAGAAGAAAGAGAAATTGTTATGCACTCCCGCGGCCATGTATTGAACTGGAAGGAACTCCTGTGAAATTTATGTGGAAAACGTTAGAGCTTCTTGGTCAATTACTATATTCATTAGATAAATTCCAATAATTCCTTTTTCGAAGGAGTAATACGAGTAGGTATTCGCTTTACAATAGTTGCTAACTTTTACATTATTGTAAGGCCTGGTGAAGGTAGCATAGCATTTTGTAGTTTCCGGTGAAAAAAACGGGTGGGTGGTAGGCGAATGAAAATCGGATTTCATGAGAGTAGTCCCGCGTATAATGGTTGGTTACAGTAGAGACTACTCCTAACCATAAGATGAGAGAAAAAAATCGGGTGGGTGGTAGGCGAATGAAAATCGGATTTCATGAGAGTAGTCCCGCGTATAATGGTTGGTTACAGTAGAGACTACTCCTAACCATAAGATGAGAGACTTACAAAAGTGTTTTCAAAAACAGTACCAGTAAATACGAGTGAAAACATTGGGCAACGTACACAATAACAAAAGTACAGAGCAACAAGACGGAGCCTTGAGCTTTCCGACGAACACAAAAGCTGATTTCTTTTTTCTCTTTTGTTCAGAGTATAATAAGTAGATTTGCTTGTGGCTGGGAATCATGATGAGGTAATGGAACCTGAGAAAAAGAAGAAGAGAACTTGTGGAAAAACCTATTACTAACCATGTTCGTTTCATGTGGGGGTATTCCTAAAGCTAATATACAAATCTTACACAAGTCTAGCTAGACTGGGAATTGTAAGTGCATACTATAATTAAAAGTTATGGGCCATTTTCAGATTATTTATTAGTTTCATGTGAAGGAAGACTTCTTTTCGTGTGGTAAGTATGGTATGTGCAGTATCAATTGTACAACATGTAGAAACAAAGAGGGGCTACAGCAGCAGCAACTTCTACGTATGCCATATTGTACGCCGTACACACAGAGATTGTAATAATAATAATGCAACCAGTTACAGCGAAAGTTGTATTTTATCACAGTCGGAAATGTTTTATACGCCGTACATACAGAGATTGTAATAATAATAATGCAACCAGTTACAGCGAAAGTTGTATTTTATCACAGTCGGAAATGTTTTGTATTTATATTTCTAGTACAACAACATCAGGAAAATTGTATTCCTCTACATTTAAGTAAAAGCATGATAAAAATTGTCCTGTTGTTATTTTCTTTTACAAAAATACATGTTTAGGCTTTGTACTCTATAAACTTGGTGTAATTTGTTGTTGAGTTTGTACAGCGAGTTTAGTAGAATAAAAAGAATGCTGGTCACTACTGGGAGGAACTAGTATTTTTTGTACAAAATTGTCAAAAAGCATTCTCTTTTCATCGATCTTAGCACGCTAGCTTATTATTAGCTCCAAAAAAGTACTAGCAGAGTGCACCATGAAATGTTTTTAAACACAATAATTCCATGAACAGAAAAGAGCTTCTTTTTAAAAAGAAATCCGTTGTTTGTCTACTTGCTAAACCCAAGTAAAGATCCCACCCAAACAAAAATAAATGAAAGAATTTGCACATTTTGTCTACACAAAGTGTACATTTCCTTGCACATAATTATATATGTACTACTGTGTTCACTGCGACAAGTGGGATTTGATGACGATGATATCACTCAAACTCCATTAGATAACCAGCTTGTAGTAACCAAAAAGGAAGGTTTCAGTTCAAAGTTTTGATGCCTTTTTTATATAAAGTAAGAAAAGCAGTCAGTACGGATGGAATGCCAGAGAGGAAGTTGTGCAAGTCTAGTCTAGTAGTATCCGACCAACTTACTTGGTTGGTCGAGTGGTGTTGTTGTAGCTGAAGAAAGTATGAAGTAGCTGCAAGAGTTTCTTCTAGTCTTACGTGTTAAACCCCTTATGGTCGGTTTGGGACTTGTATGGAAACTTATGTGATAGTAGAGATAACACCAAAGCACCGCCGCCGCAAAACTATATGCATATATATCTCGTCTGCTCTCTTTCTTTCGCTCCCTTTTTTGGCCCTTTCCTTTTTTCATTGTAGATTATTTTGGATGTTTTCAGCAAAACCTTCTTTCTTTATTGTAAATAATACTCTGTGACTTGCTCTCTTTCCCTTCATCATTATTGGCCTGTCACTTGCCCAATTTATGTAGGCATTTTATGTACTTTAAAGCCACTGTAGGGCCGAGTCGAGGACCATGCCCGGCGATTTCTTTATTGTAAATAATACCCTATGACTTGCTCTCTTTCCCTTCATCATTATTGGCCTGTCACTTGCCCAATTTATGTAGGCATTTTATGTACTTTAAAGCCACTGTAGGGCCGAGTCCAGGACCATGCCCGGCGCAACCTTTTCATTTCAACTTTTGGAACACGGTAGAGAAATACGTAGGTATACACTTGGCACGTACAAGTATGATGATAATGACTCAAAGTCTGCATAATTTTTTATTTAAAAGCATGTTGGTTGAAAGTATGGTGTGCGTGAACGTCGTGCTGTGGTGTGGCTTTTGAAATGGCATCCTTTTCAATTATTATTATGCTGTATGCAGTAGTGTCCTCATTTTTTGCAAAGTAATCATTTGTTAGTTGTAACCCTGCTGTTATATAGACGGAACCGGGAGTCGGGTGTTGTTGGGATGGAGTATAGNCCTTTCCTTTTTTCGAGGCAGTAAATGTCAGTCCCCACTTTCTCATGATGATGAGCACACTGGCAAAAAATTGTGGTGGTGGTGGTATGTATACGTATATGTATATACGTACGTATTTACTAGATGAGAACAAATAAAACATGTTTTCTTCCAAACAACGAGGGCATGGCACTAGAATATGTCTAGTAGCTTAATACTGATTGTTTATTTTAAAACTTGCAACGGTGATGTTTAGTGGGTATTTTTGCTACCAGATTGTTGAGTGAAGACCTGTCTACTTGCAATTGATAATATTATACAAGTTCTAACAGTTATAAAGATTATGATGAACGAAGAGAAAAAATTTGTTGGGAAATAAAGTAGCCAGTGAAGACTCTTGAACATGTTGTTATTTTCAGGGGAGAATATTTATGATGGTGCATGGGGTTGTGGTGGTGAAAATAAAACATGTTTTCTTCCAAACAACGAGGCCATGGCACTAGAATAGGTATGTCTAGTAGCTTAAATACTGATTGTTTATTTTAAAACTTGCAACGGTGATGTTTAGTGGGTATTTTTACTACCAGATTGTTGGGTGAAGACCTGTCTACTTGCAGTTGATAATATTATACAAGTTCTAACAGTTATAAAGATTATGATGAACGAAGAGAAAAAAATTTGTTGGGAAATAAAGTAGCCAGTGAAGACTCTTGAACATGTTGTTATTTTCAGGGGAGAATATTTATGATGGTGCATGGGGTTGTGGTGGTGGTATATAGTTATGATAATGCTGGGAACTAGTATAATACGGCTACAATAATAAAAATGACGATGATGCAGATGATCATGATAATAACAACGGACTGGGAAAGTAAAAGATGAAGGGTTTTCCAAAATGGTTATGACTTACTGAAAGACTATTAAATTTTATTGACAGTGCGTTATCATCAGACCAAGTGAAAATGACAGTTGACAGAGACATCATTTGGTATTACCTAAATTTTTGGGGAGGGATTTTGGTGTGAATAGTATATAGGAAAATTCTTTTGGTTTTTCCTAGAAAAAAAATAGTAGTAGCAACATGGTAGGTGGTAGGTACAATAGTTGCCCGCTTTCATCCGAGCTCATAATAAGTATGTATATAAAATGTTGTCTCACAGGAGCACACTGTGCATGCATTTTATATTTTCATATTGGCTCTGTAGAAAAATAGTATAACAAGAAGTAGAAAAATGTATAATAATATCTAGTAATACAATGCTATGTAAAGCTAAAGCTAAAATATTTATATGTATAAAAAACCTCTCACTACTACAAAATATTTGGAAGGAAAAGCAGATATAACAATAAGTTTACATTCTTATATAAACGTAAGTATAACAAAATAGGATTAGTGGAAGTATAAGACATTCAAACGAAGAGGGAATTTACATAACGGGCATTTTTCAGTTCACCAACTCGACTTCATTTTCACCGAAAATAAACATAACAGGCAATGCAGTAATAACAATAATAATTTCATGTAGCGTTTTTTTTCGGGGAAAAGGTTACAAGAGTGTAGTCAATATCACCTACTTGCTTGCGTGTTACACATGTTAAAAATTTGCAGTTTGTGCGTAAAATACATGCCATACACAATGATAGATAACGTAAAAATATTCAATACTAATAACTCACGCAAGATAGGCAGGCAGAGAATTTATGCTACATTTAACGTATACAGCATAACAATAATAATAACAGGTGTATAAAACATGCGTGTTCTGTACATTTAGTAATAATAATAATATTCTTATAACAAGGATTTCTAAATTTACGACAAAATTGTAAAGATACATGCTTGTAGCAAATAAAACTTGTATAATTTGATACAACTAAAGATAATTTTGGTAACTTAGCGGTTTCAGTGTGCACCATCTAAAACCAAGCTCCTTCAGTAATTTGGGAGAACTTTTTGCTAAAACCTGCACTTTCTCCAGTGCAATTTTCACGAGTAGGAGAAGAAGGAGACGAGTCAAGATAATTTTGGTAACTAGTGTAGCGGTTTCAGTGTGCACCATCTAAAACCAAGCTCCTTCAGTAATTTGGGAGAATTTTTTGCTAAAACCTGCACTTTCTCCAGTGCAATTTTCACGAGTAGGAGAAGAAGGAGACGAGTCAACTTTTCCTGGTAAATTGTTATTGTTGCCATCTTGCTCCACAACAGTCTTCTCATTAGAAGCCTCACAACCCTCTGGGGAGTTTCTTCCTTCTTCAATTACAGAGCTGACGGGAGAACAGCTCTTGACGGGCGAACCAGTGTGGGATCCGGGAGGACTTTTATGCAATACGGAGATAATTCTCGGCGTAGTGTCAATGGGCTTTGAAGCAAAGGTCAGCAGACCAGCAACTCCGCTAGCAAAGATGGAGTCAAGGGCACCCGAGATGGTTGTATTTTGCGATGCATAAATGCTTGAGGATGACGAGGACTTTAAAGGAATTTCTAACGCCGGTCTGCTGATTCCGCTCCTCCCATATCCCCCACCGCTAGTAGCACCACCATCGCAACCAGCACTGGTGGAGCTCCGACACTTATTTTCACCAGTCTCATCATCCCTGTAATAATTAGGGGAACTGTAAGAGTCATAATTATTAGTAAAACTTGCTCCATCCCCACTAATCCCCACGTAATCCTGAAAGTCGAATGTATGACGACGGGAAACAGGGATCTTCCTATTCTTAATCGTTTTTGCCACAATCTTTCCTCCAAAGTATGTGGTAGTAGTTCCTGCGGATCGAATTTTGTTCAACACATCAGGATGTACGTGTTTGCGGGAACGATAGTCTTCTGTGGCGCTGTTGCTAACATTAGAGGAGAAAGACGGATCCTCTTCTGTTAAAGGCACTTGGCAAGAGGTTCGCAGCATATTAGGGACACTGGAAGGGTTGAGCCCAGTATTGATTTTTGGAGAAAACTTTGCTGGCTCAGAGATCTTTCTTTCAATTGGATTCTTATTCATTGGACTACTAACGTAACTGCTTCTCCTTCCAACTCCACGACTACTCCCACTACAACTTTTGCCATCCACTACGTCCCCCGTTGAATCTGATACTGTACTACACCTGTATTTGGTGCTGCCACCAGAAGAACTAAAATCTGATGTAGTAGTAGTCGTTGATAACGCTGATGGTTTTTCTGCTGATACCATTACAGACGACGACTTCTCTGTTGGTGTTGTTGGTGCAACAACTGTAGAATAGTTTGGACTATGAACCGGGGAATTCGTCTCACTCATCAAAATGGGCTTTCCAAACCTACGTCCCATTGACGGAAAATCGTCTCTCATGCTCTCTGACCGGTATATTTTGCTGGTTGGATTTGACTTGATGTAGCTTAAAGACTTTTTTACAATGCTGAAAGATCCGGAGAACCCAGTGGG
>JAANSP010003928.1:0-10731 GCA_036850745.1 Homidia socia
ACACACATTTTGTCATGGCTCACCCCATTCTCAGCAGCAGAGAGTGGAGAAAAGGAAATAATAATAATAACGTGAAATAATTTTGTTGGAAAAGAGGAACAAGGCATGACAGGAATGGCTAAAATTAACAAGTTATATAATGTGTGTTCACTCCTTTTCGAAATCATTAGAGAAACTCATTTGTTTTTTTCTTCTTCTCCCTCTCTGTTTGTATACCATTATTATAGCTTTTAGCATACATAACAAGAAATTACTCAGCACACAACAACAGTCTGTCAGAGAGGAAAATAACTTGACTTTTTAGCCAGCCAATCCATCACTTGAAATTAATAAATGAGAAACAAACTTAGTTACAGCTTGAATCTAAAGTGTGTGTGCTGAGGCAAAAATGTCTATAAAAACTGCCGGCAGTGGCTGTGGTAGTAGAGAGTAATAAGTAGTGCAGCAGTGTAGAAAATCCAATTTGTCTTTTTCTGCTGACCACACAAAGTTTGCGTAAAATATGCAGAGTAATAAAATATAATTTGTTGAAACCATTTTTGATTATCGTGCAATGACCCTCTCTCTGCAGATTTTATGGGTATCACATGTTGGATATGAAGAATGCAATAAGCAAAAGGGTGGACATTTATTTACTTCTCTTTGGCGTACTTTATTTAATTCAAAAAAATTAAAATTTTGTGTGTGGTTTTCTTAATAGCTGCTACAAGAAAATGCTCAGAGAATATATTCTCAACAGCCAACAAGACTATTCCACTGTTTTGCGGTTTTTACTCAATGAACCTTATTTTCCTCTGGGTAGACTCTTTTTAAGGTGAAATAAATAATTAGGGTCACAAATGGTACATACATTATTGTTGGTGGTGGTGGTGGAGTGGACTATTTTATTCAGCGCGGTCTCGCAAGTATCACCAACCACTACCACATCAAAAGAGAGAGAGAGAAAACTCGGTGGACAAGTCGTAAAGTTGGACATGTTGAGAGTGACCGCAAAGTACAGAGTCATGTAATGTCTAATCATCATCATCATCACCAGCAACAACATCCCCATCAACAGAGAAAAACAACGAGAGAACTGCTTCTACACCACTGTCCTGTTTTTTTTTCTTTCTGTTACACCACCACCACACATTCAAAATCTCTCTTGAGTATTAGCATTCTCTCACAAGAAAATTTTCCTCTGCTGCTGCTGTTGTTTTGGGACTGTTTTCTGCTCAAGAATAAAATTCCATATCCAAAAAAACCACCAACCTGAAAGCGTACATGCTTCATCCACTACTGCTGCTCTGCTCTCTGCACAATGTCACTTGCACAATCAAATCGACTGGGACTTGTCTTCTAATGAACAAGACATGTTTCTTCTTTTCATCGTTGTCGTCCTCATCAACATTACTATCAACTCTCTTCTCTCATGTCTGCTTTGATGATGATGTGGCGGTGGTGGTGCTGCTCTCAGAGTGTTGCTGCTTTGGTGTGTGTATATAGCCTATCAACATCATCAACTTGATAATGATGACGCTGATGATGATGATGATGGTCATCATCATGAAAATGCGGTGGAATGGGAATGCTCTCTTTTTATGTGTCCTCCTCACGGAGAAATAATACATGTCCCCAATATATAAAAAAGCCGCGACCATCACGATTTTTATTCATTTACTTTTTTTTCCTTTTTATATTCTTCTCTGCTGCTGCTCAATTAGCAGAACGCATCATTCCTCTGCTTTTTATTACGTTGTTTTTGGCTCGTCGTATTTTCTAATATCATATCAATGTGGTGATATCAGTTTATACAGCACACAGGTGTACAGATTTGTCTCTGACGAATTGGCTTTGCTCTTATCGTCCCTGCATAGAAAAAAAGACCTCGATATTGACTCATTACCCAATTGACTCAATTATTATCATCTTTATCCTTGTAGTAAGCTCCCCTAAATGTGGCACAGATATATAGCTCATCTGCTGCTACTGCTTTCTCTCCCCGTTTTAACATGCTATCAATATCCCAGAGAAAAAAAACGCAGCCGGTCTCCCTTGTTCTCATCTCTATTTACTTTGATGAATCAGGTTTCATTATACATTTTCCCCGGATAAGATTGCCTGTGTTTCTGGGTACATTTTTTTCAGGAAAAAATTCCATCCTCAGATTATAAGGAAATCTTATCCTTATCTTTCCTCCATTTCACGTAAACAACAGCAAACCACAGCATTTTACTGAGCGTATACAATCCTAATAATCCAATGTCTGCTGGTAGAGAAAAACGAATAGGTTTTTGATTATCTATTTTTCAATGGGAATAACGGCCAGAGAGAGAGTATATCATGATGAAACTCCTGAAAGATAAAGCAACAAACTACTACTGAAACAGCAGCAGTAGAAAAAATACATTATTTCAGAATACCAGCTGGTTTTCTACAAAAAAATCTTACTTGTAATTAGATTTTTTTTCTTCATCGTCTCTCTTTAAACCTTAAAAAATATTAAGAACTAAAAATACATTATTTCAGAATACCAGCTGGTTTTCTACCAAAAAAATCTTACTTGTAATTAGATTTTTTCTTCTTCATCGTCTCTCTTTAAACCTTAAAAAATATTAAGAACTATATCCTTTTGACTGTAAAAGGAAATCGGCAAAGGGGAATATTTGTACATTTTTGGTCAAAAGTATAATTTTTTTTATACGTGGGTGCTTGTTTGGTATGCTGCTGTACCTAGTATCATAAAACATGTTTTTTATATGCGATGCGGTAATAGCAGTGCAGTAGTAGTAGTTGTTGTCGTAGCGTATATCTTTTTTCGTCTTGTTCAGCAGCTCAAAGATAAAAAACGGCCGCTCCATCACTTTAGATTGCCACAAATTGCCGGTCCATTAAAGGACTCTTGAACAAATTGGATTGAATTAGGAGGCAGGCCAAAAGAGTACAGCAGTGGACAATTAGGAAGAAGAAGAAGAAGCTCAATAATAAAACTCTTAAGGGAAAAAATAAAAACTTACATAGAACCTTCTTCTCTGGCAATAATAATAATAAGCTTGTAATCAAACCAGGTGTGCAGTTTATTTAGGTTTCTCCTCTTGCATCGACCGATGGTCGTGTCGTATCTCTTCTTAGCAGTTTAATTTATGACCCAAGTTGAAAGTTATAAGGAGAAGATCCTTCTCTCTCTCTCCTGCAACAACAATCAAAATGTTATGTACTAATAAAGTAACAAGCACATAAGGCAATTGGCTGCTGCTTCTAGTTGGCTGGTAGGTAGGTTGGTTTGGTAGGAATTAAGACGGAGGGAGAGAGAGTATCATCATCAAGAAGTTTGTGTGCTGTGCGGTGGTAATAAAATACTTGTTCGACAGGAGGAGCAAAAAAAGCCGCTTGATTGATGTCGGTACGCTTTGCAATAATGTTTTCGTTGGTTAAATAATTTCTTCGGGGATGATACCAGCAGCAGCAGCACACCATACCATACCACCACCTATCCATTCGTAGCAAACTTAACAAGCTTGTATAATAGTACTTGAGCTTCAGGGAAAAAATCCAAAAAGATTAAGTATCATGTATTTTTGTGGTCAATTAAGAGGTAAAAAGATAAGATGGAAAGGTGATGATGAGGAAAAAAAAAATCTTTATTTTCTTCAAAAAAAAGTGCGTGGTCAGAGCCAATTATTTACATGGGGAATTATAATACACGCGTATTTCATTTGGCAAACTTATTGTAGTATTGATCTTCCTGCAAGACTTTCAAAGCTAATCAATACTCTTTTTTATGATGGTTATCTTCATCATCATCGTTGGCAGACAAGCTCGCTAGTTCTGCTTTCCGGTTCACTAAAACTCAGCGTAGAAAAAACCTTCAGTAGAGCGTGTAGGAGAGTGTATTATGTGCGGGAGAAAATGTATGCTGCTAGGACAAAAAGAAATAAATTTCATTCAAGCCCAGGGTATATAGAAAATGGAAAAAAGTGTCATCAATCACAAGGCCAGCTGTCATTTTTCTGTTGATAGGCTAGATGGAAGGTTTGCACACCCTTTCTGATTTTCCCATATTAATACAATAAATTTTGTACTCGAGATATGTCCTTTATACTGCAGCTACTTGTACAGTTCCTCCAAGGCCAAACAACCACCACCATCATCGTCGTCGTCGTACGATCACTAGACCAAAAAGTGAGAAAAATCTTGAAAAGGTTTTCAGAAAATGCAAGTAATCCCGTCTTCTCAGTTTTCAATAAATTTCATTCAAGCCCAGGGTATATAGAAAATGGGAAAAAGTGTCATCAATCACAAGGCCAGCTGTCATTTTTCTGTTGATAGGCTAGATGGAAGGTTTGCACACCCTTTCTGATTTTCCTATATTAATACAATAGGTAGAACGTATAGATACTGAGCTACTTGTACAGAGTATCAAGGCCAAACAGCCACACCACCATCGTCGTACGATCACTAGACCAAAAAGTGAGAAAAAATCTTGAAAAGGTTTTCAGAAAATGCAAGTAATCCCGTCTTCTCAGTTTTCACTGTGGTATGGTTTCTCCCCGTGAAAACTGAGATGACGATATTTTACGCTATTATTATTAGCAGCAGCAAGAGTGCACTCATCTCTCTCCAGGAATAATGATGGTTGTGCGGATGGTGTTGGTCATATTAGTAGCATTATTATTATCATGTCTCGCACCGTCTTTCTCCTCTCGTGAGTGCTAATTGCCTCATTATTACAACTGGAGAGAGAAAGGGAAAAGGGAAAATATCCAGAATATATATTTTTTCTACTGCTGCTGCTGCAGGGAAAAGAATCATCATTCGTCATAATAAATAGCAGTGTATGAAATGTGCGCGTACAGAATAGCGCACTCCCCATTAAACACTCCCCCTCTTTTGGTCAGAGAAATGAAAGTTGGAAAAGCTGTATATAGCTTTACATATAAATACATACTCCTTTGAAACATATTTTCTTTATTTTTTTGCAAAAAATGCATTCATTCATCACAAGTGAT
Organism: Homidia socia; assembly: GCA_036850745.1. Taxonomy (NCBI): domain Eukaryota; kingdom Metazoa; phylum Arthropoda; class Collembola; order Entomobryomorpha; family Entomobryidae; genus Homidia; species Homidia socia. The sequence goes on from JAANSP010003928.1 coordinate 4,989, forward strand.
ATAGAAAGCGAGGGAGAGCACTTAACAAACGTATCAGACTCCTACACAGCCCATTTTGGTCCATTTCAAAGGAACAAACAAAAAAGCAAGCTGAAAGAGATTGCGACACGGCTCTCTCTCGATCCTTTTTGTAGTACTTTTGAAAGCGACAAAAGTGATAGCAACAGCGAAAGAGAGAGATATGTGTACATGTTTTTGTTTGTTTTGCTTGTTGGGTCTCTGCACTTTCTTTTGTGTTGTATTGCTACCTCTTTTCTGTATAGAAAAAGAGAAAAGAATAGAAAATGCATTAAAACCGAGCAAAATGCTTTATACAATTTTTTCAATGGATAAGAGTTTAGTAGTGAGCCCAAAGGACTCATCTTTCACCTCTCAACCATTCCTGATTCTGACAATGGACATCCTTCCTTCCTCCTCCACCAGTGCTACCACCCTTCCTTCTATAAAAAAGCTTTCTACAATTTCTCTCTCTCTAATTCTGACAATGGACATCCTTCCTTCCTCCTCCACCAGTGCTACCACCCTTCCTTCTATAAAAAAAAGCTTTCTACAATTTCTCTCTCTCTCTCTCTGTTTATCTATCTCGGCGCTGCTGCTGCTGTTATGTTTTTGTTTGGAATACACATATAAATATTCCGTTTTTTTTCTTCTGTCGACAAATAAGCTGCTTTTTTCCCTGTATAATATTTTCACTGCGAAAAAAGTAAAAGCATCGGATTTTTTCCTATCTGTGATGGTGGGTCAGTCTAAATGGCTCTCCTAACACCTCTTCAAGCCCATTTATCTCGGAGAGGTAGAAAGCAGTATTATTGGTAGTGCTTGCTTGTTGATGCCACTACTAAAAGTACTCAACAAGAAGGGGAAAAAGCAGAGAATATATTGTAGCAGTTCAGTGTAGTGGATGGCGGTGGTAGTGGTGGATTCACATAAATATGTTGTAATAAATCGTGAGATTATCAACTAGACAGGGAAAGAGAGATAGAAAAAAAGTAGAGAAAAAAGATAAGTTTCATGAGAGCTTTTTCTCTTGCTTTTTATGTTTCCACATTTTGTACACGTTCCTTCAACAAATTCAGTGTGGAAAAATCATTAGAATTTTAATATGGGTGATTCTGCTAATAAAATGTGAAAATGTCCAATCATATGGCGGACATTTTTACAAACAAAACAAAGTCAGCAACAAAAAATATATTTTTGTGCTTTGTCGAAAAAAACCGTTGTCGATTGCCGTTTCGTTTCTTATTGCATGACGGAGCAGATGACCACCTCCAAAAGTTGAGCTTGTCCAATAGAAATACTTTTTTTTTCTTTTTTTCGCATGCACACATGAAACTTTCCTTTCCTGCTCACATAGTTCATATTTTTTGCCTTTTTTCCTTTATGTGTCATTATTACAGGGCTATTTATGGTGGTTTTGATGTAAAATGCGTTAATAATGCAAAAATGGAGGAGAGGACAGGCATTATTTTGGATAATAATGAGAGTGAGTAGTGAGTTGACTTGTGGTGATTGACAGACAACTACATATAATCATAATGGTAGGTTTGGCCGTATAATATGGCAACTCGAGAGAGAGAATGAGAATGTAGCACGAGAGCAGCGAAAAAATGAACGTAATGAAATGAAAATATGGGGAGTGTACACACACACAAAAAAACGATACCGAACCGAGCTATTGTAACACACATGCATGAATGCAAGGCAAAAGTAGTAATAATAAAAAGGGTACGGCATTGCGTGAGCGGAAGTAAAAAGTAATTTCTCTGGCAGTAAGAAGCGAGAGCGAGTATATATAAATATGGTTTTATTTTTCAGTATAGGGACTCTAGTATTAGTAAAGATTCTTGATAATACGTACTCAGCGTATTAAAAATCCATAATGTATGTTTAATCCAGTGTTCCCTCCTCATGGTGCTCCAGGTGGAGCGTATAGCCCGGATGGTTCGATGGGATATATGATGGACGGACAACATATGATGCACCGGCCTCCGACTGACTACCACAACGAGGCGTACCAGTACCCGCCCCAGTATTATGGACATCACATTTAAAAGTTACGAGACATGTAACTTCTACTACTACACTACCCGCTATTTTAGGAACTATAAATTCTGTACATTTTTATCCTGTAAAACCAAAACCAACCCTGATGGAGGAACAAGAAGGAAAGATGGAGGAAAAGAAGAAGAAAAAGAAGACGGAGGACACATTATAAACTATATATTTAAACCATTTTAACAAGATATTCAATATTATGTCTACACTGTTATTTGGATGGAGAGTATACGCGGTGGATATATATGCATGCATGCAGAGAGAGATGAAAACAATTTTTTAGAGAGGCGAGGAGGAGAAAGCACAAAGGAGTTTTTTTCATTGTGAACCATCATTGTCGTCGCCGTGTGTAATTTACCGTGCTCGTTGTGTCGTCGTATTGTACTTTAAGGTAAGCGACTTTTATTTTAAAACGAGTACTTTTTTCTCTCAAGTTTTTGTATAGGTTAGAGAGTATACGCGGTGGATATATAAATGCATGCAGAGAGAGATGAAAACAATTTTTTAGAGAGGCGAGGAGGAGAAAGCAGCACAAAGGAGTTTTTTTCATTGTGAACCATCATTGTCGTCGCCGTGTGTAATTTACCGTGCTCGTTGTGTCGTCGCATTGTACTTTAAGGTAAGCGACTTTTATTTTAAAGCGAGTACTTTTTTCTCTCCTCAGTTTTTGTATAGGTTATTTGTACTGCTTGGATTGTAAAAATAAAAATGAAACATCATCATCTTTTTTATAAAAAAAATCATGCTATCGGCTTGTTGTTGTTTTACTTTTGTGTGCTTTTTTCGTGCAAAACAATTGTATGCTTTTTTGCATATTATCTTTTGCTTGTCATATTTTTTATTGGTTTTTTACTTGATGTCATCATCTAATATGGGTATAATGCTTGAATATACATATTTTTAAATGGGCACCAGCAATACAATCATCATCTTCATCGTCATCATCTCAGCATGAACACTCATGCGGCTTGATAATATCGTTTTCTGAGTATGCGTATCAAAAAAGAAAAAAAATTGTAGAGACTGGAAGCAGATGCGTCTCATCAGATAGGATCCCACACACAATCGTTTCAATCCAACCAGAGTAACAGATGGATTGGATTGGATCACCCACCGCCTCCACCACAAAACCATTCCATATGTAATTCTTTAGAGCTCATTTCAATTTTTTTTCTTCTAGTCTCTTTATTTGCAAAAAGTCTCTCAAGTAATCAAATAAACATGCCTACGCATTATTGCAAGCACTGCATTTTCCCTTACATTAAAATACAAAAAAGTAATCATATCTCGACAAGGCAGTCTCTATCCAAAAATCCAGAGTAATCCCATTGTACTTTTTTTGTCCTATCTCTTATTGCAAATCTGCTGAGTTGAGGGAATGAAAAAAATATATATTAAGTTTGGAGCAGCACACTGGAGCCAGTGTATAATATTGAAAGTAATCAAAGTAGAGCCACTGTTTGTGCAGCACCAGAAGAGCACTACTACTAACATTATTTTTTTCATATACACACGACTATAATAACGTGAAAGTAGATTGGATTGGATTTTGGCATGATCATCATGCTCAAAATTGTCATCATCAACATCGTGTGCAGTTCTAACCAAAGTGAACAGTATTCTAGAGAGAAAAAATAATGAATCTCAAGAAAAATACTGCTTTAGTACGCATTTTTATCCTTTTTTCCATATACCACCACCAACACACAAAACTGATCTGACGTTGGAATCTTTGTCGAGGAATCCTAAGAAGAAACAGAAAAAAATGTTTCATTTCCATTCATTCATCTAATGATATCATTGAACGTACAATAATATATGTAGTTCCCCCTATTATCATTCTTCTTATTAGTCTGTACTTTCATATAAATAACTAGTGGAATTCCATTTATTTTCCCCCTTGTTAAGTTGACGGTGGTAGTGGTGCTCTACATTCAACCATAAAAATATGATGGGATTGTTATGTGTAATCCGATCTCATTTTTTTCTGAAGGAAAAAAAAGATATTAGTTGCTGCACTGTGCGCAAAAATTCAACTGCCACTGATTATAATTCGGATGGATGGCTAATAATGAACGTGTTTTTTTAAACCAAAAAATATGATGCATTGTGTCGTGCATGCATGCACCCACAAGTAATTTTCCCCCTTGTTAAGTTGACGGTGGTGGTGGTAGTGGTGCTCTACATTCAACCATAAAAATATGATGGGATTGTTATGTGCCTGTGTAATCCGATCTCATTTTTTTCTGAAGGAAAAAAAACGATATTAGTTGCTGCACTGTGCGCAAAAATGCAACTGCCACTGATTATAATTCGGATGGATGGCTAATAATGAACGTGTTTTTTGTAAACCAAAAAATATGATGCATTGTGTCGTGCATGCATGCACCCACAAGTAATTTAATTCCACAAGGGAGGGCTTTTCATTTTTTATTCATTTTTTTTCTCAAACGAAATGAAGAATTTATCATGTTATTCCAGAAATAACGTTTTTCTCGTTTGATTATTTACAAGGGCTTAAAAACTTTTTTTCCTCGAAAAAAACTTGTCGTATGCACAACTTTTTTACATTTTTTGAGGGAAGACGGCATTTTGGTTTTTTCATTTCATTTCAGTTTTGAATGCACAGAAAATGAAGAATTTATCATGTTATTCCAGAAATAACGTTTTTTCTCGTTTGATTATTTACAAGGGCTTAAAAACTTTTTTTGTCGAAAAAAACTTGTCGTATGCATAACTTTTTTCATTTTTTTGAGGGAAGACGGCTTTTTGGTTTCATTTCAGTTTTGAATGCACAGCAAAGCTTAAAAATGATATAAGGGTTAAAAAGTTAGATTTGTGTACAAACTTGAAAGGGTGAGTTTTTTTTTAAATGAAGCAAAGTAGGTAGCAGGGAGGAAAAAGTCATTAAAGTTTTATCTGGAATTCCGGCGTGTGAAAATTAACGGGCTAAAAAAGCATGTTGTTGAATGGAATGAGATTTCATTTCAGTTTTGAATGCACAGCAAAGCTTAAAAATGATATAAGGGTTAAAAAGTTAGATTTGTGTACAAACTTGAAAGGGTGAGTTTTTTTTAAATGAAGCAAAGTAGGTAGCAGGGAGGAAAAAGTCATAGTTTTATCTGGAATTCCGGCGTGTGAAAATTAACGGGCTAAAAAAGCATGTTGTTGAATGGAAAGAAAGAAGAGTGGTGCTCGTGCTAGCATTACTACGATGATGTACAATACTGTTATCAAGTAGCTAAGCATAGTAATAATAATAAGCTTTCTCATTAGTGGAGAGATGATCATGATGAATTTCACGTTTAGAAAATAGGCATAAATCCATCTAACCCGTCACGACCAAGTTGCTTGGATTATCATAATCATCATCACGTTAGTCAGCATCATCTTTCGGTTCGGTGTTGATAAGAGAATGGGAATCCAAACTCGTTATTTTTTAAGAAAAGAACAAAAATAACTTACTAATTTGTGTACAGTGTAACACTGCTGGTTTAGTTCATAATTCCTTTAAAAATTGAATAGCGTGAATCAACCTTTAGTTTAAGGAAAAGTATTTTCCAAAAAATCTCACATAAAAACCGACGTGATGACGAATTTAATTTTAATTTCCTTTCTGCTCATTATTATTACACCCATCTCACTAATCAAATCCATTCGTGAATTGCAATAAATTGAAACACGGCAA
>JAANSP010003929.1:0-10731 GCA_036850745.1 Homidia socia
TTGTCAAGCAAGTTTAGAGAGGGAATGCCTGACGACGATGCGATAGTCACGATACAATATATCTCTTTCCTTTATTTTCTCCAATTCGATATCACAAGCTACTACTACTGCTATGAGAGACAGGCTAAATCTTTTATCTATTATAAGATATTGCTCCTATAACAAATCTTACCAGTTTCATTCATTCTTCCACATAGACAGACCAAAAAACCACTGATTTCTTATGCAAAGACATGCCCATCTCATATACCATCATCTACAAGCCTCACAAAGCGCTTGAAAATGAAATGTATGCTGTTTACTGCTACACTACAACAACTGATGGTCCTTGTTACAACTACACGAGTACGACATCACACTGACACTTTATATTACTTTTACCACCTCACGTGGTATAATATACACAACACAGGTGAAAATTTTCTCCACATATAAGTTCACCGAGAGGGCACGTAAAAGCACCAAAGAGACTGCTCTTGTTTCCTTTGGAAAATCATCACATGAACATGTAGCAATTGTCACATTGACATACATCTGTATATAAAGTTTTTATACTTTATAGTAAATAGTCTTTTTACTTTACTTTTCCACACATATCGATAAGCCCACAAGTGTAGAGTAACAGCTTTGGTATAGTATATAACACGCATGTGAAGCGGAATCAGCAAAATTTTAGAATTGCACATACATTTTTGGAACACTTTCTCTATACTTGTACTTTCTCCCTCCGCACTCGTTACTAAATAAAACAGCAGCTTCATTTTGTCTATCGACACAACTTTTTTCCCAAAGTAAACTCACTTTGCCAGTGTGTATATATAAGAAGAGGAAAGGAGGAGGAAGAAAAAAATCGCAAGATTCGATTGCCGTTTTTTCTTCTCCCTCCTTCCCTGAACAGCAGTTTGAGGTAGTCATTTTCAATACTATCTGTCTACTATCGATATTAATGCATCTATCTATCTACTTGTTCATACTAGTGTTCAATCAAGTTCCTAACTCATTCAGTTGATCCTACATTCCAACTATTTACTTATCTGCAAAAATAGTGGGAGAAAAAATATAAGGTGATGGGTAGGTACACATTATTGGTGTGTACCTATACTTTTACCTACTTATTTTGGTGGCAACTTATGATTGTATAGTGACGGTGGCGGTTATTTCAATGAATGCTTTAGGCTGTGTACCAACTTGAGTAAAATGCACTCACGTAAATATAAAAACATTTCACATTCGACTCTCTCTTCCCCTACCTGAAGCTTTTTTCCCTGGCCCCTCTTTTCCACTTTTACTTTCCCTTTTATTCTTTTTCTCTTTCTGTAGTTGAGAGTGGTATCAGTAGTACTATCTTTAGCAAGTATCATCGAAACCTTGGAATTCCCTTAAGATTTACCGTCACATCCTTTCCACACACCTAGCGTGCACCTTACATGGCTATATATAATGCACCACGCTACCTCAGCCCTCGCCCTCACCTTATACTTCAATACTTACATTAGTGACGACATGTTAAAGTAAAGGAAAAAAAGTAGAGTTTTACGTTTTGTATTTGTGAGATGATTGCAATGATGATATGAACGGGTCGAAAGAGAGAGAGAGAATAAGAGCAAAAAAGTTCTTCCTTTTTTAGCACAAAAAAGTTTTGTCCTCCGCAGATCATTTTCTGTTCTTCAATCCTTTAGACGAGGCCCTTTGATAACGACAACTATTACTTTTTCTCTCACAAAGAAAAAAACACCAAGTTTTTTCAGTCTCCTTCCGAAAGCACAAACAATAATTCAGTTCACTTTCCATACTAAGTATTATAAAAATAGAGTTTTTATAACATTTTGTGTACATGTTGGTGTCCCTATCGTCATCATAAACATGCTAGGCTTCATTCAGCATTCTAAGCTCGTTTTATTATGTATTTTAGCCGAGATCGCATTATTTTATCTAATTTAGTAAACATACCAAGCATATACTACCACCATATAATTTCGTTGTTTTTTGTTGGGAAACATTTTCACCTAATAATATAGACATTCATTCATTCATACTCACACATGGAAGCCACCTTTTCTTGTTATCCATCTCAATAACAAGTTAACCAGTTCAACTTTCGCGGGATGGGACTGGAATTGAGACTAGTATACTTGGGTGTTGTATTGTTGAAAAGAGGCAAAAAAGAAAAAAAAACGAATGAAAAAGAAACAATGCTAACTTGACTGGGACTGTTTTACAATGAGAAAAAGTGAAAGTAACAACAAAACGCAAAACTTTTTTTTCTGCTTCTTCCAAACTACCAACCAGGCGAACAAAAATATTATGTAAGTTGAGCAGTAACACTACCACTACTATGCCAATGGTGGTGGTGGTGGTAATGGCAAGTGAAGAAAAATGACTTTTGAATAGTTTACAGCAGCAGAGAGTATTCTTTGTTCCGCTATACAACTCCAACTAGCAACAGTAGTAGCAGAGGAGTAGCAGCGTCGAAACAAAATTATCCTAGATGAATCCTCTCAGGAAAAAGCGCCGCGTAGCTTTGACTTGAAGACAGACTTTTTTATGTGATGATGAGATAGTGTAGTTATGCATGTGTGTAGGTGAGTGAAAGTAGTTGGCACTACTAGTTTTCTTAACTTTATTGTTGTTCTTTTTGAGGCGCTTCTAGTTCTAGCTCATACTTTTTTCTACTTCTAATTCCTCTTGGCGAGCAAGCATGACGTATAAACTTGACTACACAGTTATCCTTTTTCTCATGGCATCATGGACCTCGCTTTCTTTCACCATGTTGTCATTAACACGCTGCATCAAAAAGTGTAGCTAGAAGACGCTTACTTTTTACTCGTGTTATATGCAATAGTGAACATGCTAAATATAAATGTTTGCATCGTTAATAGTAATGTACATTTAACAAAAATCGTAAAGTAATGGGACAACATGTTGACCCAATTACAAGCGAGGCGAGTTGCAGCAAGCAACTCAAGTTGGAGCATGTGTCTACCTTTGTTCAACTCCTTGTCGCCATTAATTCCCTGGAGGACATGGCACGTTGCTGAATTCCCTAAAAACCGCTTGAGAACAAGCGAGACAGCTCCACTTATTTTCTGCCGATTCTCTATCTCTATGTGTGTGTGTGTGTGTGTGTGTGTGTTTTGCAATTTTAGTTTTGGCTATCTGCTGCTGCTTTGCTCCTCCTGCTTACTTGTAGTTTTCTAGGGAAATGGCAATATGGACAAGCAGGAAAATATTCATGCTTTGTTGTTTCGTAGACAGGATGGGTTTATGGAAATATGGACATATTGTTTTATCCATGTTTAAAACTAGCAATTTTAGTTTTGGCTATCTGCTGCTGCTTTGCTCCTCCTGCTTACTTGTAGTTTTCTAGGGAAATGGCAATATGGACAAGCAGGAAAATATTCATGCTTTGTTGTTTCATAGAGGAAAGCGGGTATAAGGTAAAACCGCAGATAAGCTCTTGAGCTTTCATCTCTTTCCATGCAGACTCTCTGAAGAAATGCTATTTATTATTTGTCAGTATCTCTATAGCTGTAACGAATCCAAAAATATATTTTTAAAATACCTATACCTAGTTTAGATGTACTGAATATAAATGTATTTACCACATTTGCAACTTTACTTACAGCTACAACGTGATACTATGCATGGGGTTATATTTACTGTTTTCTATCGGCACGTAGTAAAAAGCTTAAAAATAACGCCACCAAGAATCAGCCGATCGTTACTTCCTTTTCCTCTGTAAAATCATTGGAAATCGATAAATAGCATATGTCACTTTTAAAAAGATGAACTAAAGTTTTCAAAGTTAAGTGCAATGTCATTAGTTTTATTTATGTATCTACATGTTTACTACATGACATGACCTCAATAGACAGATGTCGAAAAACGAGACTGTATGTTATTTTACTGGGAAGCGCCACAGTGGAACTCTATCAATTTAAAAAAACCCTGAAAAGCATAAAATCTGGTAAGCACCAAAATGCACTCTCCTAAAGTGACTGCATGCTTCACGCCAAGTCACCACATTTGTGAACTTGTAACGTGTCATCTTACTACCAAAAGATTACATAAAATTTACAATCTCCCTTGTGAGAAAAAAAACTCTTCAAAATTGCTAGGCTGTTTGCGGACGAGCCTTGGACCAGTGTATTCACTTGTACACCACTACACAACACGTTCAAATGTAGAAAGCAGAACAACTACCTATACAAAAATATACATCTTCATTTTTTTGAAAGCAGCTCTGAACAAAAATATTCACAAAGTCATGGCAAAAGAAAAAATCTTTGATGCTTTCTATTTATTAATAAGAGTACGACTTAACGTGATAGATATAATACCGTTGAATGAGTAGTTGACATCTGACATACTCTTGTCTAAGCTAAAAGGTACAGTGTACGTGATACGACACAAGTACACAAAATATATACATGAGCGAAATATCATATAACACACGTCTTTAAAGAACTCAATTGAAGGCATATATAAGGCATATATTCTTTCACAATACATTGTTTGAACAGATTGGCTCCGAGTTTGTTAGTCTTTACTGTTGACTGACTGAAACTTTTCGACAATCAAAACAGTAAAAGCATTTCAAAAGTTGTTTGAGTTCAAAAGCAGCAGTTTTGAATATTATGTACCATGAATCCACCATAAAAACAAAATTTTCATTTGAATTTACAAGCCAAAGGCCAAGCGAAAATTATGTGTGTCCCTGAATCAATTCCCCAATAATGCAACGCATTGATCTTCGATATATTTATAAATAAATATACACATCTCTGTCATCTATTATATTTTATGCAACCCTTCATGTAAACAACTACTCGCAATTCAAACGATACAATTATTAGTCAAAGTAGAACATATCAGGAGGAAACATGATTTTGCCATTATGACATTCAAAGGAACCTTTTCAAGTTCACGTATGAATGATCAATTAAATGCTAAAAGCAAATATGCTTTTACACTAGTACGACTACTATGACAGTATGTCGTGTGTAGGCTGCTACTTTTTACTTCTTTCTAAACATGCACTAGGATAAAGGTCGTCCGTTTCGTTCGTTTGCTTGGCATAGAAAAACGACAAGCATCCGCCGACATCCCAGAGTGTTCAATAAGCCTCATATCACTTTGCGTTACACAACTTTTCCATATGCACCAAACAATAATATCAGCGCAACTCTTGTAAAGTTACTATCATAAAAATTGGCTAATATAGTAATAATATTTTTATGACACTTATATCATTATTACTTGGACTGGTGTAAGCTCTGGAGCAAACAAAACTGAGAATGTTTGTATATTACGTGCTAGTTGTAGGTAGGTTTACTCCATTATGTGACGTCAGTACATATATATAAGCAAGCACCTATGGAGCTGTTTGTTTGCGAACAGTTTTTTTTGTTGAAACGAATGTTTACAAGAGTGGAGCTCTTCAAAAGGTTTTGCCCCAAACCAACCTACACAATAAAAAGTCAGTAAAACGACCTAACAATGAAGGTGAAGGATGATGATAGGTTTTGCACAGTTGTAAAAAAATTGTAAATAAAGTGCGAGGAGAGTAATGATAGCTACAGTTGATAGGAGAGAGAAAAAACGTAATCTTCAATCTTCATCATCATCACTAGATAAAATCATATACCTAATAACCTTGTTGTGCATGCTGGCAATATTTTTCTTTAGCTCAACTAACGAAATGAATGAATGTATGCGTATTATTATTCGCATAGATTCATATAATATGGGCCGCCGCAACAACCAACAAGAACTAATACCAAAATATTTTTTTTGCAACAACATGCTGCTATCTCTGCTGCACCAAGTTGGTTACTGCTATTAAGGCAATATTATTATTATTGTTATTATTTTATATACATATATGATACTCGTGTATTGGAGAAACTTTAAAAAAGCGAGAGGATCAATTATCAATTATTTATTATCTATGCATCAAAAACTGTATTCAATTTTATAATCAAAGTATATATGGGAAAGGATGAGAAGAAGAAGGCATCTTGGCAAAATCACCACAAAAACCACAAAGTTGGTTAAGTTGCAGGGAGGAATGCCGATACAACAGCTTTAAACCGATTATCAGCAATAGAAAAGGCTGGTAATAACGAACAAGGGGTTTTTCTCTCGCTCGCCGCCGCCGCAGTGTGCCCCCAATACATATATTTGAACAAGGATGTTATGCATGACAAAGAACAAAGTAATTTATCATATCTATCTCCGCAGATTCTTCAGCAATACACTGCCGCCGCCACCACCATGTCTCCGGTATCGCCTTTTTAAAGTAAACGCCTAAAAAGCAGAGAAAGCTGATGGTAGGTAAAAGTTGGAATAATAATAGTAGTCTATATGATGATGGTATATAGTATAGTGGGTAACAGGCAATTCCTAATTCAATAGAGTAACCCAGTCACCGTACAAAAAGAGGCAGCAACAGCAGCATAGAGGCAATATAATAATGTATGTGTTGTTGAAATTGCATAAAAAGCTAGAAAATCCATTACGTCTAAAATCCATACACACTGTCATTAGTCACTTGGTTGGTGGTGCTTTTTCTACTACGGCAAATGACGTGCAATGCTGTGCTGCTGTTGCCATTGAATGCATCCAGCCAGAGGTTCAAACTGAGTTATGCAAAATCAAAAGTGGCAGGCTGCGACTAGCATAATATCGGAGCGAAAATTGCTAGAAAGCTGGTATGAAAATGATGAAATAAAAAGGAAAGCAGACTCTGCTTGCTGCACGCTTCTTCATCCTCCTCCTCCTATCCATTTTCAAGTTATAAATAACTTGGCCAATGCGTTAAGGAAATATAGATGGGAAACATGAATCAAAGTTGTGCATTACACATACTAAATATACCAAGAGACAAACAACTTTTTAGAGCACAACAAGTTCATAAATAGAACACATGATGGCAATTTTAGCCGTTAACTTGTAATGAGAAAGTTTTTGTGCTGCAGACAAACTCTGCTGCCATTTTGGTCCTTGCTCTTTTGGCTCACGAATGTTTTTGAAATCGAGAAACTAATTTAGTTTGTATGGTTGGACAGGTCAACGTTGCGTACAACGTCAACTCAAGTGTATTATTGGTGAGTACAAACAAACATACCTATACCTATACATACTTATTATACCTGATCTGATCACACACACATACACACAACTCAATTGATGAGGATGTAGACTGAGCAGCATGATTTACTGCTCTGTCGAGGCATGATAGCAAACAAAATTACATAAGAGCCACAGAGCCCGGCATGCTTGTCAGTGCAATTTATTTTTCCCACACACAAGCAAAACGGCAAGTAAATATAAGTGCTCAACTTTGTTCTCATGTTGTCTGAGATTATTCCAGTAAAGTACACTCCTGTTTCATATAATGGAGCTAATTTTATGCTACACCTGTCCTGTCTTGCTGCTACTAGAACATATTCCAATCACATCACATCAAAATAACCAGCACACCATTCTAAAGAACCCATTGATGAATTATGAATGGGCTGATTACAAATGGTAAAAGCTTCTTTTTTTTACAAAATAATACAGCATACAGCTACTTCACAACAAAAAGTTTCAGACAGTTCTATATATGTACCTATATTTTATGTTTGTATTTTTTGTATGTCTTTTTTAAAAATAAATGTTCGCACAATAATACAAAATCCTTTTTTTGTACAAATCATCATCATCATCATCACTGGCACTTTATTTACTACAATTTTTTTTATATTTTGTGCTACTGGTGTGTTGTTCTTGTACAGAGTTTGTTTGGACTAAAAATATTGCAAAGTCGTAATAACATGTACATGTAGCCACAACATTGAATTCTTTTTTGGAGAAAGTAAATCCTTTCTTTGAATTTCCATTATTGAATGCTTTTCCTTTCATCTCCTGACTCTTCACTAGGAAGAAGATACCCATGTAATGCCACATTATTTTCACTCGAGTCAACCATGCCGTGTCGGTTGAATTATTTTGGGCGATACAAAAGAAACTTTTACTAGTGCTTGTGCTGCTGATGCGGTCTGCTGTTGTGGTGGAACTGAAGGATGCATATACCTACACCTAATACTAACATTCATGCAGTTATGAGTAAAAGAACTACATATGCCACACAATATTATATAACCGCGCCAACAATTTTACTCTTTCTTGCCTAAAAACAAACAAATGCTTTCCATCTCGTTTCTCAAATATATCACACATCAATACTACGATGAAGAATTGGAAATCAGTCAAGCGAACACAAGGCGAGACAACTGAATCTTTCGCAATTCTGTGAATGAAGCAGGGATTGTTCAAGGAAGAATTCACTCACTTGAGAAGAAACCAAAATGTGCACAAATTTTACGATCTCTATAAAGCAAGCAGAAAGTACTATGTAGATTGGCTGAGTAGCAGCAGCACGCACACATTTTCTACTTTATGTATGCTTTATGCGTGTATGCATTGTTATTAGTTTTCTTGTAGATGAAGAGACACAAGACAGTATTAAATGTCCTACACTAGACGCTACGATATGCACACAAAAAAGTAAATTTGATGCAGCCTCAAATAACTTTCCGTTTTTTATACTATCTCTCTTTCTCTAAGAAAGAAAGTTGCTTGTTTTGCGATATTTTATGCAGATTTCAAATCATATCCCGAACCAATTTCATTTCATAACACAATACATTTACTCACGATTCTCTTTTATTTTATCAACACCACACAGTATCGCATCACACACATGGTCTGCTCTTATCACACACATAGTACACGACAGACCACTTACCAAAAAGTAAATATGTATCTATGTAATAAATAGTATGCGATGCAACAGCAACAAAACATACTGATACTAAACATTTTATACGAGGTGGAAAGCGACCGTTTACTATACACACATCAATTGAATGTAAACTGGGCGGGAGTGAATATAAATTCATTTTAAACAGCTTGCGAAAATATGCAGGCCTGTAGGTATATACTTGAAAAAGAAATATTGACATGTTCTCATGATATGGAACCCTTCTTGTGTGTAGGTAGCTATTTTAGCACTAAAGTGCTCTCCTGCATTCATTGAGATTGACTTTCTTCTCCCACAAAATAATACAGAATACAAGTTCACTTTTTCGTCACTCAAGTAAAAACTTATGAGATTTTTTCAAAAGAGTGTATACCTATAGGTACTTTGCTTTTTTTTAAAAAAAAAAACGCAATATTCATGCAAATCTTTTTTTTCACCCTTACCACTTTTACTTTTCTTTTTTTATTGCGGCATTCCTATAAAGTGCCTTCAAAAGTAAAGGCGAGAAATTTTATAAACGAAACAGAGACGCATATGTAATGGGAAATGAAAAAAAGTATACTTGTGTTGCGTACAAATATAACCATGTCGTGCAATGCTCCTAGTGTTGTTATAAACAATTCAAACAATAAATTTTGTGCTTATATCTTTAAAGTGTACAGCAGAATCTGTGTTTTTTACTTTACATCTAGGGTAGGTGTTTAGGTATATCTGTATAATATACACAAGGGTATACAAGAGTACACAGTTTCATTCCCCAAGAAAAGATGTTGTTTCTTTTCTTTCGCCAAGCAAGAGCGGGAATCGTTATTATCAGGTAGCAGCCAATAACGGTGTGTGGGTATTTCCGCAAGACTGGGTAGAGTAATATAATAAATGGTGATGCTGAGAGTGAGTGGACTGACTAAACGAACATAAATCTATACAATATGAAGTGTATAAATATGATTGAGTGACGAAGATAAAAGTTGTTGGGCAACTCTACAAAAATTCTAACCCTTATTGTTCAACCTTAACCCAACACAGTAATACCCATACCACGTAATATATGCCATATATATACATACATATATTCTGTGGAGGCAGGAAATAACTGTACATATATTATATTAGAAAATTTCACAAACATGACACGTATATAATATGCTTAACTTATTGTCAGTTTCTGTAGACATCAGCTATCATCTAGACCAACAACAGGGGTCACCCTCGATCATTCATATACCTATCTACACAAACATAAAATGAACAGGGGAAAGCCAATTCAAGATGAGTTTACAAAGTATTTTCCCTTTTTTCTCTAGCTCTCTCTCTCTCCTTCACTTTTCCTCATCTATCTTTCTAAACCACCTACCTTTCTCACATCACATGATAATATTGTGTGTACTTATTTATTACCACTTGCCCACAATTCCCTTTCTTTTTTTCATTCTTCACTCTTGGGAAAATCTTTTCACCTCACTGCTAAAAGCTCTTCAGAAGAACGTAATATCTTCACATGTGCTCATATTCTCTCGTCCATCAAAATGATTCATCCACGTCTCTTGTTGCCCTCTCATCGTGATTTTAGATACCCTCTCCAACTATGTTCACTGTATATAGGTATAGGTATTTCTACATTATCTTTTCAAGATGGTTCAATTACTTCTTCATCATCATCTTCATTGCAAATAAAAAATATGTACATCAAAAAATATTTTTGGTTGCGCCTCATCAGCTAGGTGAAAAAACGTACGCCAGACTAAGCTGTTATTTATGTACTTTGAGCAGAAAGCAAAGTACCCTATTGGCCAATTCAAATTATTGTACATAAAAAACAGGCCCTTAAATATTTCTGCAAAGCAAAAAAAAATTTTACCATACAATATGCTAAAACCGCCTTGCTCTGATTTATATGAAATCTTTATACCTTCCTTCTGTAC
>JAANSP010003930.1:0-10731 GCA_036850745.1 Homidia socia
GTGCACAAATACACCTTTTTCTGTCCCTCTGGGATAAGAAATGTAGTAATGCGGAAGAACATCCATGTGCAGTTCTCTAACGAAAAGTAAACATTACAACCTTTTAATTCAAGATTCGTAGGAGAAACGGATCCTCTTCTTGTGAAGTAGTCACCCCGGACACATATTATATGTATAATTTAAAGAGCTACCTATTTCCCTATTACTGTGTGTGTGTGCTCCTCGCTTGCTTTTAAACACCATTTACTTTGTCCCTGACTCTGTGAATTTCCATTTTTTATCAAAAAAACACGAGGCATAAATGCGGGAAATGCAGTGTAACTCTAATATTTTATCCAAACTGGAAGGAACAGTAGAAAAAATACTGCTGGAAATCGAGAGATGCGAACATGTACTCCAACAAAACAGACTTACATAGACTTAGAGAAAGAGATAACTTCGCTTACAAGTTACAACGAAAAACATGTTAATATCAAATGCGAGACTTGAAGTATTTGTAACACCCTCTTCATCGTCATTTCTAGCGAGAGAGAAGTTTGGATCGTGCCATGCAATATGTAATACATAAAATAGCCTCTTCTCATAAAACCAACGTATGAGCGCACCAACAGCAGCCCTGGCACAAATAGAAATATAAAGTATGCATGTACATTACTTACGTGTTTTCTGTATATGCATTCAAAAAAATAAGCATGAGCCCATTAGCTGACTGTTTGCATGTTTTGCCTGAAAATGAATCTGGATGGTAAAAAAAGTATTAGTAGCTGTGTGCTATGTATATGCATTCAAAAAAATAAGCATGAGCCCATTAGCTGACTGTTTGCATGTTTTGCCTGAAAATGAATCTGGATGGTAAAAAAAAGTATTAGTAGCTGTGTGCTTAAGTAAGCAAGTAAAAGATCAAACCAAAAAAGGAGGAGAAGAGGAAGTAAGAGAGGGAGAGAGAGTGAAAAAATACTTAACTGGTTGCCAAAAAAGGAATGGGAAGCACAATATATCTTTCTCCATCAGGCAATCCTGTAGTAACACCAGGAGCATCAGCTTTCTTCAAGAGAGAGAGAGGGAGAGAGAGTGAAAAAATACTTAACTGGTTGCCAAAAAAGGAATGGGAAGCACAATATATCTTTCTCCATCAGGCAATGCTGTAACACCAGGAGCATCAGCTTTCTTCTACTTATTTTAGATTTTCTCCTTTCTGTTTTCATTTTGTATACTAGAAACCCATGTTGTACAATTTTTTTCTTCTTTTTTTCCAAAATCCCTCTGCTTATCCGGCATGTACACACACAAACTCACAAATATTAGGCATGTGTATGTAGCATCTTATTTATAACCAGATAAAAATTGTAGTGCCTGGAAAATTTGGTCGTTTATTAGAGCAAGCTGTGTGTCTGACTCCTTAAATCGTATAATCGGTACACGGAAACCTCTTTTGACTAGCCAGCAAAAAATACACACACGTAGACACACACAGAGAGAGAAAGATAGACAAACATACACACACACACGAAACACACAACTTTAGGTCAATGTGTACTTAAGTAGGCGGAGAAATGGCTAGATTACCCAAATCGAAAAGTGCTTTTTCAAAGACCCCATACAAACCTCTACTACAAGACCAGGATTTATGTGAGAGTGACCATGAAATGGATTTAAAAATTGTACGTCTCCTCTTATACCCAAACTGCTTGGTTTGTTCACGTCAGGGAAATTAAACATGGTACATTATTGCTTCTGAGATTGGGACCACAAAGAGAGAATGAAATGGATTTAAAAATTGTACGTCTCCTCTTATACCCAAACTGCTTGGTTTGTTCACGTCAGGGAAATTAAACATGGTACATTATTGCTTCTGAGATTGGGACCACGAAGAGAGAGAAAAAAACTTGGACTCGACATTATTATTGTGGCGTGCATCCAGTGGACCAGACAATCTCTAGGTTTTTTAGAGTTGTCGTCGTCGTTAATATTTTTTATTTTGTGGTATAGAAAGAAAAAATTTCTCCTAGAAAAACCTGAAATTTTAATTTCTCTAAAAAAGAGTGTAATCATCCAGAAGAAAAGTTAGCAAAATGATATTATAAGGCATTAGCAGATCTTTCTGTGCGGTTGATACAAATCAAAGGAATGAATTTCTGCGACCGATCGAATAGAATGATATATAGTCACTTTCCATTTACATTATTACGCTATCGTCTCATCGTCATCGTCCCAGCGTCGCAGTGAGTAAAAAGCTTACCACTCACTCACTCTGCTGCTGCTGCAGCTGCTGGTGCCTTTGTCTACTTTTTTCCATTCATTCATGCACACAAGTATTATGTACCTATACGCGTATTTATATTAATGTATATTCTTATGAATTTTTTTTTCTGAGAGCTCCTTGGATTTAGTGACACGGGAGGAAATAGAGATTTTTATCCGTGTGTCTACAAACGAGATTCCTTTTCTTGTGAGATTTTTTATATCCAAAATCAATGCACAGAGAAACGAGGATTAAGTTATGTTTTTGGTGAACAAAAGAAAAAGAGAAAAGGGAGAAAAACAAGCTGAAAAATAGGAAGCAAAAACGTTCTTATGTGTTAATACAAATAAAAGTACTCGCAAAATACTCATAAGTGAACGCGCACATGAAGGGGAAAAAGAGAAACATTTTCTTTTTTTCTTTTGTTACTTTTTTAAGAGTATCTTGTTGTAAGAGCATTTTCCCTTTTTTCTTCTCTTTCCCTCTTCTTCTCTGCAGAAAAAAATGTTTTGTTAATACAAATGCAATGGCAAAAGAGGCAATACCAATTGTATTTTGCTCACTCACAAAAATGATATAGCCTTACAATAATATGTAGCTGTACAATAGCAATAAGTACGAGTACACATATTATATAAATATAGGAAAAAATAAGGACAAGAGGACATTTTTATTTATATTGTATGCAGGCAGGTATATGTATATACACACTTATTATTATTACTATTATTTGCTAGGAAATCGTCATTTCATTCTTCTAGTTAAAGAGAGTGAAAGGACAAGCGTTTTCAAACTGTGCTGTTTGCCACCGTCGTCGTCGTCATCATCAAGCCTGCTAACAAGCTGGATATACACATTGCATCCACTGCTGCTGTAAACCTCCTTTCGTCGTCCATTTCCTGACTGAGCAATATTTCTCTATGATCCTTATTTCCGCACTTACTTAGACCGTATACTTGATAATACGCTTTATTCTTTCTTTCTCATACACACTTTTCCTCTCTGTCCGTCTTTTTCTCCGTTTTCTTCCCATTTTTATAAATACACAAAAAATATTTTGTATAACTTGGTGGATTTGTGAGTGAAAATGTAGGTATATGAAATAAACACATTTTTATAAATACACAAAAAATATTTTGTATAACTTGGCGGATTTGTGAGTGAAAATGCAAGTATATGAAATAAACGCTTAGCCCTTTTCAAGGAGATTTAGTCTGCTTGCTTACTCCTGTACAGTTATAGCTGCTACTTGAGACTTTCTTCTACTTTCTTTATTCGTGGTTTTTCTTCTTCTTCTTCAAAGCCTCAGTCAGTTATGATTTCCCGGACTCTATTTCCTATTATATGCCATACAACCTACTTATTTCCTTTCTTTTAAGTAACAAGCTCGTGATGGAGTAGAGTGGTAGTGTAGTGGTACATGGAAGCACACTTTGATGCTCGCATGTACTCAACAGCTCTGCATATGAACATGTCATATCAAAAGTACTTTTTTACTCTTTTGTGAAAATACAAAAAAATATATAAATGCACATACGGGCACAAAAGGAAGCTACACAATACAAGTCGTAATAGTGGATAAGCAGGCTTGGGTACGTAGAGATATAAATATATGCTTGCTTGTTAGTTGGCTTGCTTGATAGTGCATTGGGGAAAGTGAGGAATAGAAAATGACTTTTTCATGTAACAAACGAAAAAAGAGAGAAAAAAACTTGTATTCATTTTTTTCTTTTCAGAAAATTCCCCAAAAAATGTGTCTACACCGCTGCTGTGGTGTATAATATTTGGTTAGGTACTCACGCACAAATATATGTGTGTATATAAGTACGCACATTGTATTAAAGAAACTACTCCCACTCTCAGATTTATTATTAATAAAAAATATGGTCTTACCGACAGTAAAATCCTGATGGTGTGGATGATGATGAAGATGATGATGGTGGTGATCACGATGATGATACTGGCGTTTTCCTTGTAGTTGCTGTTGTGGGAGAAGCATACGTGCCTCTGTGCTGCTTCCTTTGCTATTACCATTTCTGCTACTGATACCGTTATTCTCATCATCATCATCATCCACGTCAATATCATAATCATGATCAGCCTTCTCGTCATACTCGTTTTGAGTGTAGCCCTCTTCCTCATCTCTCGGATCGTCGTCACCATTTTCACCTAAAGTAGGAGAATTTGCTGCTGCAGTGGTTGCCGTTTGAGTGGTGGTGGTGGTGCCAATAGAGACGACAGAGCGGGAATTGTGATGGCTCTGTTCATCCTCGTCGTCGTCGTCATCATCATCATCATTGCCATACTCATACTCGCCAGAGTGGATTTCATCATTTCTTGAAAACTTGGAATGTTGCAGTGTTGGAGATGATAGCTGGTGGAGTGGAGATTTTGGCTGGAGATCTCTCTGGTTCTTATCCCGAAGTGGATTTTTGTCCGGATCATAGTGATAGTGGCTCTGATGATGATGGTGGTAGGTTTGCTGATGGTGAAGATGATGATTAGGTTGTACAACGGGCAAACACTGAGGGTCCTGGTTAGTACCACCAGGATCTCCTCGAAAGGAAGGTATAACAATGTTGTTATACTTTTCACTGATGTAAGAAGTTGTGTTTCTATTACGACTTGCACCACCACCAACGCCACCAAAAGAAGAAAAATCCTTTTGACGGTGTTGGTAACGGCCATCGTGGTAAACCTTGTCGTGGTGTTGTTGCTGCCGCTGCTGATGATGATGTTTCTCCTGCTTTTGTTGGTGATACTGTTGTTGATAATGACTAAAAAAGATGGGCGCGGATGTCAGACACGCTGTTCTCCTCAGATCACAATAACTTGGATAAAGTCGGCCGTCCGTCCCACAAACAGGTTTATTAGATTTCCCTTCTCTTTTACAGCTAAGGATACAGCTGCATTCGGCCTGTCCACTGAATGCGTTTACAAAACACTTTCTCCCTACGCCACATCTCTTGTATCGACAGAGTCCTTTTCAGAGAAAGAAACGAAACACACAGAGAGATATAAACAAGTCATGTTTGAAGCATTTTTGTCTATGGATGAGCATTACATATTCCATGTGTCGAATTACTCGAATTCTCAGAATAATGATGACAATAATAGTAATGGATAAAAAGAAAATGTAAGAGATTTTTTCCACATCCATTTGCAGGGAATGCTATAAAAGGAGTTATCATTGCATAAAAAAGCTGAAGGAGATTTCCACCAGGAATATAATATAATGTACATCTTCTAAATAAAGAAATCCCGTTTTTGGCATCATGCATGCCTCAGAAGAGCTAAAAGCGTGAGCTTTTATTCTTCAGAGAGAGAGAGAGAGAAACAGAGAAAGAAAGAAAGTGTGTGTCTGGTGGTTCGTCGTAGTATCTCTTTCCTTGCACGAAATACGACAAACATAATCAAATAAGTATGCCGAAGGAAGGAGAATATGGAGGGAAATCTTTAGATAGGCTGCTCAGTGGATCTCACACAAAGGCATTCATTATTGAATACGTATATAATCCCTACACACCGTTTTTAGCTCTACTCTCTGCTTCAATACGTACTGCATGCTATGCTGCTCCTGCTCCTCTCTCCTCCAATCTACCAAAACAGAAGGCCTAAAATAAAAGGCAGAACGGCACGAATCCTATGTGATAGGTGAAAGTGAGTCCGTGACGAAGACGCGAGTTTGAAGCTTGATCGGTCTTCTTCTTTACGTGTGTAATGGATGATGAGAAAGCAAGAGTTTTGAAGTGCGATTAATCAGAAAAACGTATGTACGTACATACAGTTCAATATGTTGCACTTCTTCTCGTCCCTATCTAATACATTGTTTTTTTCTTGCTTTCTCTCAGCTCCTGATACTTTCTCTCGTCTCCGTTTTGACATGAGAACCCTTTTCCTTGCTTACATGTTCTACGCTACACGCTTTCTATATACTGATACAGCAGCAATATCAGCGGAAGGAATATCAGAAATCTTGAGAAAGCTTCGAGTAATAACGATAATCACACTTTATACGTGCATTTGCAGTCATTCACAATAATGCTTAGAGAGAGAGAATATTATTTCTTGTACCTTGTTCAACATCTTTGTTACGTTTTTCAATGCCCTGTTCCGGAATGCTCCATGGCAGTTTGGAAGCGCTACTAATAGCACCATCACCGCCGCCGCCGCCATCGATGTAGCTGTTCTTCTTGTTTGTAGTACCAGCAGCAGTGCCGTCACTGTTGCCACTTGGATGATGTTGTTGATGATGCTGCTGCTGCTCCTCCTGTTGTTGATGTTGGTGATGATGATGATGGTTGTGAGACTGTGCTGCTGCCGACTGAAATTGATCACAACATTGAATCAATCATACAATATGTAGTACAAGGAGAAAAGATCAAGCAAAAGGAAAGTGAGTGAGAAAAAGAAGGTATAATCCTCGACATCAATTTTCCATGCCCTTTTTCACTTTGCATGAACATGGTGTACATAAGTGAACATCAAAGACCTTTTAGAAAAAATCCTGATAACAAAAAATTCCTAGGCACTGTCGACTCGACATCTTTTTCATGTCAATCTTTTCCGGATAAGAGGGTTAATTTAGTGAGAATACGCTCTGACTTTTTTATCTTGCTTGCTCCTTTTATTCCAACACTTGTAAAGATGCACGAATTTACAATGAGGAGGAGAAGTACATTGTTACGCACACGGCACATGCATACAACAACAGGGTTACTCATGCCGCTAACTAAAATGTAATAAACAGGGTGCTCACTTTTTGCCAGTGATTTTTCATGTCAATCTTTTCAGGATAAGAGGGTTAATTTAGTGAGAATATGCTCTGACTTTTTTTATCTTGCTTGATCCTTTTATTCCAACACTTGTAAAGATGCACGAATTTACAATGAATAGAAGTACATTGTTACGCACACGGCACATGCATACAACAACAGGGTTACTCATGCCGCTAACTAAAATGTAATAAACAGGGTGCTCACTTTTTGCCAGTGAAGCAAAATTCACTTTAAATTGGATTACAGCTGTAACAGGCGTCAATATGTAGACTTTCTTTTGCTTCCTAATATACCAGCTTTAGGTATAATGGTATGGATCAGGATTCGTTCAATACATTTTTATTTAATCATCTTCTTGTAATAATGATGATATGCTTCAAGTATACGCGGAGCTATGTGAATGTACATTAACTTTTTCTCTGTAAATTATATACATTGTGTGTACTTTTTTGAGTTGTGCAAGAATGAAATGTGGTGGATATACAAGCAAAAGATGCAATCAGAAACCATTAAAAAGATGAGATTTGTAATTAATCATTGGAAAGCTGACATAAGCACTATATACCATCATCAGCAAAGTTTGCAAATTCATAACAGGGCAGATTTGACGCAAGTTTCGTACTGTGTAATAATAATGCGGCAAGCACATACATCAGACACCAGATTTGTTTCATAGGTTAGCAAGCTTAATAGTTGTACATTGGTATTTTACTTTGGTCTTCCAACAGTAAACAATGCGTACATTTTATTTTATTATTCAATAACCAGTATTGCAATCTATTAACTAAATTATAGGCAAGTATCAAAATTTTGTTCGCTTTACACGTTGATACGCTACATGCAAAAACAGATTACCAATAATACGTATTAATTTTGTATTATAATAATAACTCTCGTGGTAATAATTCTACAAATAATAAGGACAGAATTATTGAGCTGGAGAACATGTACAAGGTGAAAGTCGTTCGTCAGAACAGATACTATGCTCTGGTTTCGTAATAGACGAGATAGTCAGCATTCCAATTTCCAAACAAAAAACCAAGTTGTCTGTAAATGAAAGGAATGGAATCCTTATCAATGGGCTGGGAGTGTTGGGACACTGTGGTGCTCACGTTTTTAAGCATGTTGTATTTAATAATTTCATTAGAATTCACGTATGCCTCTAAAGCCGTAATCTATCCTTCATTCATTAACAATTCGCAGAAATTCCTGAATGACGAACAAAGAAGCTTATGCATTAGCAAAGCAAAATCTGCGTTTGCTTTTCAGAGCTGAAATGATATTTATAACTTTATTATTACACACACAAATATGCACAATAATATATGTTGACTTACAGTTTGGATTTAAATGTATGTATGTGGGTGCAGTAAGCAGCACATGTGAATTCATGCTCCAATTGTGCAAAAAGATAGCAGAGAAAGTAGGAGAGAGGGAGTGAGTCAAAAAGCAATCTTGTAAATACCATCACATCGTCATTATGAGTTGGTCGACGTCGACCAAGTAGCAGCAGCAGCAGAAAAAGCCTCCACCCGGAATGTAATAATAAAAGACATTCACAACAAAACAGAATCACAACACAACAAAAGTCTGCTTGACTATTATTAAAACCGTTGAGTTTTGGGTGGCGGTGGTGGTGGTGGCGTTATCATCCGATCACCATAATATGTATCATCATCATCATCACACATTGTAATACTTTTCTGGGATGAATGATGGGATATGTAGGGATATGTTGCGCTGATGATGTCGACGATGCTACTATTCGGATATGCGATACAGCCTCCTCTTCATATATAAAAGCTGCCTTTTTGATGATGATAAAGACGATGAATCTTTTATTAATACATACTTGACAGGGAAAGGACGCACTGTTACCATTCGGGTGGCTGCTGGTGGGAGAGCTGAAACGATTATTCAATGGAGATGAAGACGAGCCATTCTAACGCTCTTTGCCTTGAAGCTCTCCAATGGTATTTTATTTCTTTCTTTCTAAATATAGCATTTTTCGGTTTCTAGTTCTGTTCACCCTTCCCCAGCACAGCAATTTCCAGTAGATTTGGATTTTGGTGATGATAATAATGGTGATAATATTATGATGATGATGTTTGACACTGAATGTTGCTACATGTGCGACGACGGCAACATTTTGATGCATCTTGGGACATTATCATCATCTTTATCATCACCAAACTAAATCTCTTTTCAACGCTGCTTTTGCAGTTGCCTAAACCAAACTTCTCTGTCCGCATTGGCATTGATAGTGAATGGAATGGTAAAAGTTATTTATTTTGATGGACCTCTACTACTTCTACTACTACTGCATTGAATAGATATATAGATACCATTTGCTGGTGTCATGCATGATTATGTCTATTTCCAAAAACAATCTTTACAATGTGCTATCATCATGATCAGTATCAACATTCAAAAGTCTAATTTCAACCAGATAATATGATACTGATACTGTCACACACGTGCTTTCCTTATGTGAACTTGATACCTATGCTTTTGATACCTTCTCCCATGACACTCCAAATTTTATACATAACTGTATATTTTCTATCCGCTTTCTCTTTCCTATCTCTACTATTCATTTATAGAATGTAAAAACATTAGAAAAATCTTTAGAGTCCTGGGAGTTGAAAACACGTCGTCACAAATAATACATATGTGTTACACATACATTCCATTCCTTTATTTCTGAATATGGCAAATGGGGAAAAAAACTTTCAAAAGGAGAAAGTTTGTGTCTTATCTTGAGCACAGGGATATGTGCTATTATGTGGAAAAAATAGATATAATAATATGGCAAAACTGGAAAGAGAGAGAAAGAAATGAATGCAAATGTACTTAGTTATTGTCACCACCACCATCAGCATCATCATCATGCGGCGTCATCATAACATTATCATGTCGTACGGAATGAGTGTACACTTGCTATAACGGCAACACTCTGAGTGAGTGAGTGAATAACACGCTAACATTATTCTTTTCACTTGTGTCTCATCCCCCTTATTTTTCAAAGGTATATGAATAATAATAACACAATAATGGCGCTTCTTTTGCCACCACCTAAAAAACTATTTTCCGCAGTAGTAACAAGTGTAAGCGTCATCATAACATTATCATGTCGTACGGAATGAGTGTACACTTGCTATAACGGCAACACTCTGAGTGAGTGAGTGAATAACACGCTAACATTATTCTTCTCACTTGTGTCTCATCCCCCTTATTTTTCAAAGGTATATGAATAATAATAACACAATAATGGCGCTTCTTTTGCCACCGCCTAAAAAACTATTTTCCGCAGTAGTAACAAGTGTAATATAATGTTTAAGCAAAGCACAACACACACTGTATAATATGACAAGGCGTTGCCGCTTTTTTGTGCTGTAATAAATATGCTGATGGTGGTGATGAGACGATGGGACAAGAGAAAATTTCATTTCATTTTCACCAGCACAGAAAAAATCCTTCCGTCAATAATTCATAAAGTAAGTAAGATGCATAAATCCCATAAAATCATACATTTTCTGAGAAAATTTTATATGTTACTTGCTAGAAAAGTCACCCAGATATTTTGCACCGCACATCCCACAAAATAAAATTAAGTTTTATACTTTCAGACCGAGTTTGTGTGATTCGTGCTCCCTCTTTGTGTTTTTTCCTTTCTTCTCTCTACTGACACATGCTTGTGTGCTCCTTGTG
>JAANSP010003931.1:0-10728 GCA_036850745.1 Homidia socia
CAACATCATCATCATCATGTCACACACACACGTTTTCACTGTACAATGTAGTAGTAGTTTAGCAAGCAAAAATGTTTTAAAAAGCTTTGCTGTTTTTTTCTTTTCGCTGCCGTCGGCACTCCTACAAAAACTGTCTGTTTATTTCAACAGTGAGATGGCTGAATAATGAAACTTGAAAAGTGTATTTTTTCTCCTTCATTTTACAACTACTTTACTGCTGGATGGGAAAAACAAGTATAATTAATCCAAATACAAGTTTTGGATGAAGCCATGTACAAAATAAAGCCATGCGGTACTAGATTACTATAGGCTGGTAGATGAGAATTGCGGTGGAGGAAACTATTACTGCTCATTACTAAATTGGAGTCGTTCAAACGTTCAAAACTACATTGCTAACCTAATTAGCATGAAATAACAACAAAGTATAATGAAAACTGTTGAAACAAACAGGAAAAAATAGATGTGGCGGTGGTGGTAGCTCTCTACCTATTGTATATTTGGCTGAATAGCTAATGGGTACATTCTCTCCCTCTCTCCAGTTGCCTTTTTTGTTTTTCTTGCGAATTTCACTGTATTTTTAAATAATAATTACTATAGGCTGGTTGATGAGAATTGCGGTGGAGGAAACTATTACAGCTCATTACTAAATTGGAGTCGTTCAAACGTTCAAAACTACATTGCTAACCTAATTAGCATGCAATAACAACAAAGTATAATAAAAACTGTTGAAACAAACAGGAAAAAATAGATGTGGCGGTGGTGGTAGCTCTCTACCTATTGTATATTTGGCTGAATAGCTAATGGGTACATTCTCTCTCTCTCCATTTGCCTTTTTTGTTTTTATTGCGAATTTCACTGTATTTTTAAATAATTGCTCAAATGTATATAGAGGTGCGTCATCATCATCAACCTTTATAATGCAAAATTAAAGGGAAACGATAATAAAAAATATATATCGCGTGGGCATAATGACAATGACGATAGCAACCACCGGACCATGCTAGGATCACAGCGACTACAATTTTCAAGTACATGGTCGGTTTTCCAATTAACTCGTCTACAAACGAAATTAGCAGAATTAGACGAGCTTTTCCCTCAAAATGGAAATCAATACGACATAGGTGAAAGCAGCCTTCTACCCTAACTCGCACGTTTTAATCCCATTCACCGTATTACTCTAATATTCATAGATTTCCTGTGTTGTGTGCTTCCAAAAGGCAAACCTTCCTATTCCTCCATTCCCCAACCTACCTTTTTGTAACCCACGCACTACTAGTAAAATTTAGTATATCGGAGAAAAGTATCATTTAGCAAAGCAGCTAGCTATTATATAGTAGTAATAACGATACTTTGAGAGAATGTTACTCTCTTGACGACTGACGGGAAAACCAAACCAAACCACACAAAGCTTCCTTCTTCCGTTGGGTTGTATAGAGTGTTCATTAACTTTTCACCGGGATAGAGAAGCCATGTCATATTATAGCCCATTTTGCTACTACAACTACTACTGCTGCTGCTGCTTCTTTCTACTGCTCACATTATAAGCAATATCCTCCTTCCGATCTATACCAACAACAGTTTCAGCAATGTGCTCTGGCTGATTATAATCGCCAGTCAACGCTGCCATCAAGCTCTTCAATCAATTGCAGTCGTTAATTGAATATACATTTCCCTATTCGCTTTACTACTCTGATGCACACCACACCACCTCCACCGCTGTAGCTAGAATAACAACATATTACAGTAATGGCAAAACTTTCCATGATCTTTTTCCTTTCACTTTTCTTCTTCTTCTTATTTTTCTCTTTAACATAACAAGACGACATCACTTACTAACGCTAAGTTTTGTCAGATTTTTTTTTACTTTTTTAGTAACAATCTGTAATGGCACAAGTATTTTTTTCTATATAGAAAAGTTGTAGTCGTCCTTCTTATCTCTTTTTTGCTGGATGCATACTTCATTTGCGCCTGAAACTTTTTTTCTTCACAAAGTTGTTTGCTACTACTACTGCAAACTTGGTCGTAATACCAAAAAAAGGATGCTACCGACAAAAAAATACCGAGAATAAAGTTTTTCTTCTTCTATCCTTGCTAGCTGCTAGTTTACTATTCTTTCAAACGACTGATTACTCAACTTGGACTGAACTAAACTTGATACCTTTTTTATTCTTATTATTATTACTGTGCTTCTTTGCTTCAGTTTCTCTCTCTCTCTTTTGCCTGTGTGGAATGGAATGACTTTTTTTCTAACTTGCCACTCTGTCAGCGATATTGACTGTGTATAAAATGTGTATAGGTGGTAGTATTAGGTAGAGAGCATGCTGCTGCTTCCACTATTATTACTATTATAGGGAAAAGCAAGCGGGATAGAAACACAAGCCATTATTAGACAGACAGAAAGATAATTTTGCACTTTTCTTATCTTTTTATGAGCATGGTTTTTATAGGAAAACGCCAGGGTAGAGAGAGAAAGAGCGTACACACTTTGTTGAAATTTGTGATGATGTTCCAGTCACTTGCTCTTTGCTGGAATGCTAACGTACATTATACGCAAGGTACACCATATAATATTTGTTGGTTATGCAAGGCAAAAGTAAAAGTGAGCATTTTTTATAGCAAGCGGGATAGAAACACAAGCCATTATTAGACAGACAGAAAGATAATTTTGCACTTTTCTTATCTTTTTATGAGCATGGCTTTTTATAGGGAAACGCCAGGGTAGAGAGAGAGAAAGAGCGTACACACTTTGTTGAAATTTGTGATGATGTTCCAGTCACTTGCTCTGTGCTGGAATGCTAACGTACATTATACGCAAGGTACACCATATAATATTTGTTGGTTATGCAAGGCAAAAGTAAAAGTGAGCATTTTTTATATATATCGCTCTGTAGGGACACGGGACAGGAATAACCCGCACGAGTCACCAAGCAAAGGAATCAGTTATCGCGTACGTAGGCAATCTATTATGCCTATTTTTCCGGATGTACGACCACCACTCTCTTGTGAAGTAGAAACTATTGCCACTACTACCAGCTACTTTTCTACTAGGTATATGTATACTTATAGCCTAATAGTGAGATGGTGAATCATTGTAGAAAAAAGGTATAAAAACTCTTTTGTTTCTTTCTCCTTTTGTCTTTTTCATATTTAAAGCTCGTACGCAATTTGTTCTGAAAAATATTAAAAAAAGAAGTGGAAAAAGGTTTTTTTCATTTTTACTTTTTCTACAATAATAAATGACACATCTCTCAAATCTCAGAGATTCCACTTGGCCAATTTTCCCAAATATATTTTTAATTTCCTGATTTGTTCATAAAGATAAAAGAGGGAAAGGGGGCTTGAACTGGCTTGGCTTTTAGAGAAACAAAAATCTAGCTTGTAATAATAATGGAGTACTTCATTTTAAATCAACATTCCTTCACAGTTTACTTTTACGTAGCGCTCTGTTGTGCTGCTGAGTAGCAAAAAAAGTTTTTTTTGAGTTTTCCAGATTTACTATCTAGAGTTCGTAGTCTTTTTCTTATAGACTTTCTCTCTCTTCTTCGCCTTGTTTCTTTTCCAACAGCACAGATTTTAGCATCAATTTCTAAAAATATGGGAAGCATCCTCCACATTCATCACGCCAGAGTTTTGTAGTCTCATTCTCTTTTTTTCCCATTTTTTTGAGTTTTCCAGATTTACTATCTAGACTTCGTAGTCTTTTTCCTTTGCTTAGACTTTCTCTCGCTCTTCTTCGTCTTGTTTCTCTTCCAACAGCACAGATTTTAGCATCAATTTCTAAAAATATGGGAAGCATCCTCCACATTCATCACGCCAGAGTTTTGTAGTCTCATTCTCTTTTTTTCCCAACAAAATGCTCAGAAAGCATTGAACTACACAACCAAGGAAAATAAACGTTACGCAATAAGAAGAGGAAGCTGGAGCACAAGAGGTCGTATTTTTCAAAAAAGCAAGAAATGCAACCTAAAGAAAAAGTAGTACTAAAATAACCACTTTTATATCCAGGCAGAGAATTTTCCAAATTGATTGTGTAAAAAAAGAAAGGAACAAAATATAATCCTACACTTTGGTATAGTAAATATGTAGCAGCAGGCAGTAGATAGATAGATAGATGTAGATAGTTACACGGAGAAAAAATAGAGTAATGGAGAGAGGCAACGGAAAGGAAGAAAAGAAGAAAAAAGAGATAAAAACAGGAAGGCCATATTTCCTTCGGTTTTTCTGTATTATTCGTTGAACGTTACAGCGAAGGAAAAAAAGAAAGAGAGAGAGAGAGAGACGATTGAAAAACTTGCCAATGATATATGGATCTTGGGTAAACGTAACATTTGTTCTTGAATGTCAGCAATCCACAATGGAAGTGGGTCGGTCGGTTGGGTTCTTCTTGTCTACTATTCCTATACTCTATACCTCATCTTTCTCTTTCCCACCACCACTACGATCATCATCATCATCGCCCCCACCACCACCGCCACTACTACTATTCATCTATTCATTTTAACAAACAGTTGGATTAGATATGTATAATAATAATAATATTTTTTCATAATAATATTCTTCTTATTGTTGTTATTACAGGAGCAACCCAACTACACGCTCTTTTTCTCTTGTTCTTCTTCACGGGCAGGACCACGGACTACCACCAAGCCAGACCAGGCCACTACACTCTCATAGAATGGAGACGCGACGACAACGAAAGCCGCTATCACTACCGCATACACGGAGAGAGAGGACGACAACGGCAGTGACGATGACGATAAGGATACTGCTCTTCTCTTTTATATATGCATCCATTTTTATTCCCTCTTTTCTATTTTTTTGCAAACCTATATTCTCTTCCCCCTGGCGCTGTAAAGCTTGATAAATATATATTATGTGTGTGTGCAACTATTGCGAAAAGCTGGAAATATTATAAAAAAGAGAAGAAACGATGTGTCTCTCGCTCTCTGTATGTATGTGTGTCTGTGTCTGCATTGCATGTTGGCTGAAGATGAAGATGATGAGGATCGTAATAGGGTATACCTACAATACCCTTCCTTCATAAAAATTCACCAATTCAGTTTTCTGCGATAAATATTTATATTGGATGTTTCACATGAAAATGGTTTATTCTCTCTGCTTATGACCTTATACCTATATGATCGTAATAGAATATACCTACAATACCCTTCCTTCATAAAAATTCACCAATTCAGTTTTCTGCGATAAATATTTATATTGGTTGTTTCACATGAAAATGGTTTATTCTCTCTGCTTATGACCTTATACCTATTCAATTTTTATGGATTAGATGGAATTTACTGGTATGAATAGTAATGGTATTTCTCATCCATTCATTCGTTCATTCATATTATTATTATAATTTAAGGCATGTAGTATGCAAAAAGTACATGGATCCCTGTATTTATGCGTTACGAGACTAGAAAAAAAGCTAAGCTGACGCTTTACCAGATTTCATTTTATTTCTCTTGTGACCACGCATACATTCATGTTCTTTAGCCGAAAAATAGTTTTATGGATGTTTCACATGAAAATGGTTTATTCTCTCTGCTTATGACCTTATACCTATTCAATTTTTATGGATTAGATGGAATTTACTGGTATGAATAGTAATAGTATTTCTCATCCATTCATTCATTCATATTATTATTATAATTTAAGGCATGTAATATGCAAAAAGTACATGGATCCCTGTATTTATGCATTACGAGACTAGAAAAAAAGCTAAGCTGACGCTTTACCAGATTTCATTTTATTTCTCTTGTGACCACGCATACATTCATGTTCTTTAGTCGAAAAAATAGTTTTCATGTGTTATTACCATTTCCACCTATTTTATATTGCTCCTCTCTCTACTTTTGCTGCTGCTGCTGCCGTCGCTTCATCATGTCATTCATATTATTATTTTTATGTGAGCACGTCTAATGGATGTGCATAGCAATATATTATTATATCACCCAATTTTATAATGAAGAAACCCATCAGCGTCCCATGTTCTCTCTTTCCCTAGAAATCGTAATGGAAAGCATTAACTGTTACGTTATATATTATGATGGCAGCGGTTTTGGCGCAGTAAAATACCAGCTCTTTGTAATTATAATATATTATCTTGTCTGTTGGATCAAAGTGAAATTTTACTTGCAAGCCGCCACACTATTAACATGTCTTTGGTCTACCGAAAAGCCGTATAGTGCTGTTGCGTTTGCTGCTGCTGCTGCCTGGCATTTCTCATGACTAAATTAGCAAAAGAAACGGTTAAATGTCCAAAATGTAGACCTTTCGCCTTAAAAACCACTATACTACCCGTATTTCATGATTATGCTACAACTCAACTCCCTACTTTCCCCCTCTTATTACTGGGTTGGCACAGAAGATCGGCAGTTTTGGGCCATTCATTAATGCAATACCACCACAATATATGATAAATACAAAAGAAGAGTTGTACAGCATCACAAAATAATAATATTAAAATGTAACCTACTTTTACTTATTTATTTAAATACAAGTTATGTTGTGGCAAAAAAATATATACATTTCTACTTAATCAGCGCCCCAACTCTTTTGACGATGATGAAATATGGTGGGTTTGGTTAGAGTGTTGGATCAAATACGGTATTCCTTTTTGGTAGCAAGCAGCAGCGGGCGAGTGAAATGAAAAAGGGAAAATTTTACGTAAAATACCTAATGGTGACACACTTGACTTGGTATTTACGTTCCAAATTTCATAGATATTATTTTGCCTTAACTCTGCCTGCTTGCTTGCCTAGTTTGCTTCAGTTCAGCTTGTCCCTCCTTTTCTATTCTTCCTCAGCTGACTTGACTTTGGGACAGTTTGGACAAAGATGAATTAGATTATTACTATTGGAAAGACAGAGATTTTCCTTGGTGTCCTTTATCTCATTTCATTGAAAGCCATTTTTTTATATATGTATGTATTTTTGTTATTGTGGATGGTCGGGTCTATTCTATTTTATGATGGGAATTTACCCTCGTATCTAATGCCATTTCAGTGAAGGACAAAGATTTTTTATGTG
The DNA here is from genome assembly GCA_036850745.1 of Homidia socia. Lineage (NCBI taxonomy): Eukaryota > Metazoa > Arthropoda > Collembola > Entomobryomorpha > Entomobryidae > Homidia > Homidia socia. The sequence continues at coordinate 7,035 of JAANSP010003931.1, forward strand.
TGATGTGTTGTATAAGTAATGCGTATAAACGAAATTCTCTGGACAGACATTTCTTTTCAATTTTTGACCTGTTCTGTTGGATATATTGCATACAACAATGTCATCATCCATTACGCATTATTATTGTGTAGGAAGGAAACTCAATAAAATTTTGGGTTTTGCCTTCCAAAAGGAATTTTGGGTTGGTTCCGTCAACTTATTTTTATTTTTCTTTTTGTCCCCAATTTTGTGTGGGCGAGCCAACAACAAAAAAAGATGAATGGAATTCTGGAAGGTTCACCTTACCACACATCATTATCATCCTTGTTTCGTCATCATCATAGAAAAAATATATATATTTGACAATGAATGGAGGAATGAATGAGTGAGTGCTGCGCAGGAGGAAAAGGGATCCAGTAGCCGTCAAAAGACAGAATAAAATGGATTTTCATTGAAATTCTCATCTACTTGTTATTCTTCCTGTTTTTTCTGTCTAGACATATAAGCTACCTTCTGCTCCAAAAAATCTGTTTTCAAGTGAAAAGCCATAAAAATCGAATATATTTTTTCTCTGATCATGTTCTGGTAGTAAACAAGAGTAAATCAGAAAACGTAGTGGTACAGCAGCTGCGTAATAAATATGAAACCGTGTTTTGGAAAGCATCACGTCACATTGCAGTTCAGCGAAACAAGAAGTAATAATATGTGCGGTGCGGTGTGTGTTGTGTGCATGTGTGGAAAATCAGAAAACGTAGTGGTACAGCAGCTGCGTAATAAATATGAAACCGTGTTTTGGAAAGCATCACGTCACATTGCAGTTCAGTGAAACAAGAAGTAATAATATGTGTGGTGCGGTGTGTGTGTTGTGTGCATGTGTGGGAATAGGAATGAATCAATTTCCTGTTGACGCCAATGGTGCAGATTTTGGTGCATGAGTAGTAAGTAACGATATAATCACATTTGAAAATAACGTAACGTGACATGATCATCAAATAATGATCGATAGATGATGATGACGACAACTTATTCAATTTTCTACATTTTGTGGTAAATTTTGTACACAGAAAAAACTCGAAACTCAGCTAAATCCTATATATATTTTTGTAAAAATATAGAAACGAATGCAAATCAACTCGTTTAGTGCTTGCAGCCGTTTTGCTGTTTGATTCATTTCAAGGGAAATGATACAAGAGCACGTTACAATCGTATATCAAATTGATATCCAAAACACTCAGTCAAACAGTCGTGAAAATGCTCATTCCATTCTCTGTCGACGAGTTTTATGTACATGTACGTCTTTTGCTTTGCTTGATGTTGTTGTTGTGTGGGTTTTTAAAATATTATTTATATGTTCCATGTGCTTCGCTCCTCTCCTTTTGTAAACCCATAATATTATACACAAACAGAATTTTGTTGACTTTTTCCACTTTACTGTACTACCATCATGTATTATACAGCATAATGATCATAATATTGGAGATTTTATTAAATTTTTTATGTGAATGAAGGAGGAGGAGGTGGAAAGGGATGGAGATGCACATGTTCTCTCAGCAAAAACAGCCACAGAATCAAAATCAAAACATAAACATACCCAAATAGATCATCATACTCATATTCCTTTCCATTACAGTATATTTTACTATTTTGCATCTTGCATCTGTTATTCATGCGGTTATTATTTTAAAGCATCAGAGCAGCATGGCAGCAGTGGCACATCTGATGTTTCATTGTGGCAAGCTTTATCTTGTATACGTTTTTATAAGCAAACATGTAAATTTTTCTTGTTGTGAGCCTCCAAACTTGTAAAAAACATCTAGTCAAAAACAACAGATCCAGATTTACGCTGCGCTGCGTTTAAAAAAAGATGCATGCTTTGTTCGCTGCTTTGTCATATTCAAGTCAGTTGTAAAATCCGAGCATAAACACAGAAAAACATTCCCAAAAAACAGGGAGCACAACTAAACCAATGTTTGTTAGTGGCATTATTAGTGTGGTTGTTTGGTAGGGTATCGAGTGTTACAGTATTTTTTCCAGCCTCTTTGCAAGTTGCCTCACTGTTGTTTTTTACTACATTATTATTGTTGAGGCAGTGACTGTTACGTTATACTGGCTGGTTGGCTTGCACGGCATGCTCTTGTCCTGTGTGACAAGGGCTCAGACAAAAATGAAACAAAAAGTAGCAAAATTCTATACTACAATGAAAGCATGCTTGATTTTTGGCTGCAAGTCTGTCTGTCTGCTTGAAAAAAACTTGGCTGTAAAAACTTTTACTTTTTTTCTGCCAGTGTTTCTCTTTTCCTCCTCCTCCTCCTCCTCCTCAAACCTCTTCAGTCCTCCTTTTTTCATTTTTGACTTGGGCTGTCTACACAATAGTACCTATAGTCCAACTACCCACCAAACAAACATCAAAGGAAAATGATATGTTTCTTGTTCGTCTACAAAGTTTCTTTTATGAAAATAANTATGTTTCTTGTTCGTCTACAAAGTTTCTTTTATGAAAATAAGGTTCACTTTTCTGAAGAGTTTCCTCTTCTCCTCCTCCAAAATTCAAACGTGGAGCTGTACAAAAATGAGACATGCCTGTACCGTGTTTTCTAGCTGGAAGCCTGTTTTGCTTGCTTTCCGTGTGTTTAGTCTAGTCTACATTTTTCACGTTCCCTTATTACAATTTTCATAAGGTTTCATCTATGGTGTTGGCAGCGAGTACAGTGCCACTGTCTTTCTGCATGTGATGTGAGGTTGATGATGATGGTTAAAATCAAAGAGACTTGCAGATGCTGCTTATTTACAAGATGCTCATGCTATTATTTATAATCATTATTATTGGCTATGTATACATACCTACCTACTTAAAAACATGGTTCAACCTCAAAAGCAAAATGTTGCCTAAAGACACTTTGGGGAACGGTAGAGTACTGCTGGGAAGTTTCATCATCATCACAGGGGAAATGGTGCGGTTGGAAAACACATGTTGTTTTTGTGTCGACAAAGACGACAACGTCCTTCTACTTTACGCTTTTTGATACGCACTTGACGAAAAAGTTTGTATACTATTTTGACGGTGATGATGATGATGATGAATTCTTAAATTGTAAATATACCTAACCAGCCTACTTTATATGCGGCTGCCTGTATACATTTTTATCTTCATTTTTGAAAAAGGTAACAGAGGAGGATGAGGTGGGTTTGTTTTGAATTTTGGAAGTATAAACATTGTAAAATTTATAGAGGGGTAAAACAGGAAGGATAAAATCTTGTGAATATTCAATCTGAAAATATACAGTACACTTGTCGCCTCCGCTGTTGTTTTCCTTGCTTCGTGTGAAAAATTTCTTTTTTGTACACTTTTTATTGCAGTGTCTTTTGGGACCAATACATAAAAAACAATTTTTTGGAAGCAACAAACAAACAAGGATCGTCTTTACAATTTATGAGAATGGTGCATAATACATGGGACAGTAGCACAACGTTAAATCTGGCGTTTATTAATCATTTTTTCAGAGAAAAGGACGATAGGATATGGGAGAACATAACATGTTGTGTAAGCAAGATTAATACTAAAGCTGCTAAGCTTCATGTTGTTTTGTTACATGCAGCCATGTATAAACGGACGAGAAGATCACATTGCCCCAGTCATGATGTAATGTTTATGATGATATAATGATTAAGTGAATATATGTCATGTTTTTTGCATCGATGCAGAGATTAGATTAAA
>JAANSP010003932.1:0-10728 GCA_036850745.1 Homidia socia
ATTTAGTGTCACATAAACAGAAAATTTGTTTTTCTATTACACTCCATCCCATTTCGACTTTCACCTCTTTTGAGCCAGTGAAACGTAAGAATATACGATTGCACTCGCATGAAATATATCAACAAAGATTTTTGTATGGATCAAAAAATATTTTGCCCCAGATTTCAGGAGGCATACAGAGTTGGCGTTATGTATTCTGAAATCAAAGAACTTTGGGGGAAAAATAGGGTAGGAGTATATGGAAATTATGTGTCGAGGTACTTGTATATTTCGATGAGTTCAAAGTAGAAAAGAAACTCGTGTGAATGGTAATAGCAGGGATTAGTTCTATTTCTATTTTATATTTTATTGGAAATAAAAAACATAATACCGATACTTTTGCGATGATCAAATCCACATTCATTTCTGGGTATTTCATGTTTTTACATCAGTACTAAAATACCAATTCTTATTATTACAATAATCATAAAAACAACAAAAAAAGAATTCGACCAGGTACAAAGACCTCCAAATTGTGTTAATGCACATTGACCTTCTAAAAAGACCAGTTATAACTAGGAAAGTTTTCCCTGCCAAAACAAGCCGTCATAACTATGCACGTGCTATACATATTTTTGTCTATATATGTTTCACCGTGAAACTTCAGTCAAAATACGGCGTAAATCCGTCAAATACATAGGTATTTCTAAAACGCTAAATTCATAAGAATAAGAACAACAATTCCTCATTTTTGCTATATGTAACTGTGATGCGGTGGTGGTAGGAAGCTGTCATCACTCATCATTAATATCAGATTAGACAGACAACCAGACAAATAACCCACAGCGAAAAAATTTACAGGTACGGTATCATCACGATAGTTTTCCAACAACTGGAAAACATATAGAGTGGCAACGTCTAAGATTGTAAACTTCATAAAATGTTCCACGAGGCTGAAATGTCTGAAGGGAAACGCCATTTTAAAACTAACTATTTATTGGTAAGCAGACCGATTATTTACTTACAGTCATTGATTTAACGATAACACGTACATTCATTTCAATTTCATCACGAGACAAAACACTGATTCCAGTTTTTAGCACTTTAGTACATGCATATACTAGTACACTATCTCACATGAAGCACGAGTACACTAATTACTCCAAATATTTGTAAAACTGTACTATTGGAGTTTTTGTTAACTTTCATGAATACATATTTTCTCGCGTTCTTCATTCATAAACGTAATTTATTTAATGACATTGATAAGCATTACTTTATTCCTTTCGAAGAAAACAATAATTTCTTGTGTACACTAATCCCCATGATATGATCAAAATGGATGGACGATAATGAAAGAAATAAAAGATGCTAGAGGCAATCAATCGTATTTTTTATTTTACTTGATTCAACACTTACTTGTCAATATTTGTTAAAGTAATATCATAAACGTAATTTATTTAATGACATTGATAAGCATTACTTTATTCCTTTCGAAGAAAACAATAATTTCTTGTGTACACTAATCCCCATGATATGATCAAAATGGATGGACGATAAAGAAAGAAATATAAGATGCTAGAGGCAATCAATCGTATTTTTTTATTTTACTTTACTTGATTCAACACTTACTTGTCAATGTTTGTTAAAGTAATGAAATAAATTAGAGCAGTCAGTTCCAATGCAATCAATAAAGAAAGCGCTGCGCTGTCAGTGACAGGACGAAATTGACGACCTACATGCATCGTCACTCCATGACTAGACGAAAGCATTTTACAATCCAACAAGTATTCTCCTCTCTGTTGTAAGATGTATAGGCGTCTCCAGTTAAATGCAAACTGACTGATTAATAAACGAGGAAGTGTTATCTCTCTGTACACACGTATTTAGTTAGGCATCTCAAAGAAAAGGTTATATGCGATAACTTATAAGTTTTCAACAGAAATGCTACATGGATTGATTTGCAAAACATAATAACAAAGGAGAATGACTTCACAATATTATTTGTTTTCAGTATCATTTTTTTGTTTTGTTTATACACTCTACTCCAGCTTATCTACAAGCAACGTATGAACTCAAACAACAAAAAGTAGGGTAGTAGGTACAAAGTGCATAACTTTTTGTATTTTTATATCATTTAACTTATTATTTGTATTTAAATCTGTAATCCATATATTACTTCATATTATTATTTTAAGATGTTACAAATGTATGCTTGCTCGCATTTCTTTATCTCCTCCGCCAACTACTTTATTGCTCACAAAGCCTTTTTTACTTGGATCAGACGAAAAAATAGTTGGATCGTTGTTATAAACTTATATAATGGTAATAAAAGTGTAATACCCATGTAATATCATTAGCTTCTACATTACATAGTAGAGCAGATCAACATAAAGATATTATGAAAACCATCTCTGATTAAAAAGAATGTATAAATTCCTCGACAAGGTTATACGAAAAAACGCCAACGAAACTTTTTAGATACACAGGTGCATTATTATTGCTCAGTTAGTTATGATGATGTTACGAATAATGACAATCAGCATCAGCAGAATATAACTTGTTTTATGATGTCTTCTTTTTGAATTGGAATGTAAATATTCGTCTCGTCAGCTTTTCACATTGTAATCAGCCTTAAATTGAAAACGTGTGATGAAGTAACACAGAGATTTAATAATTTTAAAATTCGTCTAGAGGAATTTATGATATCAGTTGCCTTAATAAATATACAACTTTGCTTGAATTCTAAGATCTCATGATATTAAATCAACTCGTTTTTTTTACAAAAAGTGCGAATTTTGCTTTGTGTTCTTAGAGAGGGAATACAAGAAAGAAATGCTCAATTTATAACCTGTGAAGGAGATGGAAAGAAATGATTCACGAACAAGAGGTAATAAGACTCATGCCTGTAGTTAAAAATAGATAGAATCAATCGATGAAATATTCAGCAAACTGGAGCTGAGCAAAAATACTTTGCAGTGCAGTAAGAAAATATTACCTCATAAATTGCATGTAATATTACACGCTCCTATTGAAAGATTACAATGAAAACATTATTTATACCTACGTAAGTATCTGTGTGTATGTGATTTGAATGAACGTTCTTTCTTGTTGTTCAATCAATTGTGCAAAGATTGAGATAAAGCTCATTTACGCACATCAGAGTATCACAATGCAGTATTATAGAATGATATATACATACATGCTGCATTGCATAATACTAAGAACGCGGATACATTGAAAATCAACAAAGCACCACCAATAAATTTATTTCCAAAAATAATGCTAAAATTGTACTTTATAGTCTACTCTAAAAACGGCAGACAATGAATTGATCAAATGAATCCATATTTCTCGATTTCTTAATGAAGAGTTTAGAGCTTGTTTTGCTGTTAAACAAAGAGCCTAAAAAGACAACTCTTATCAATCAACTTTAATACATACATGCTGCATTGCATAATACTACGAACGCGGATACATTGAAAATCAACAAAGCACCGCCAATAAATTTATTTCCAAAATAATGCTAAAATTGTACTTTATAGTCTACTCTAAAAACGGCAGACAATGAATTGATCAAATGAATCCATATTTCTCGATTTCTTAATGAAAAGTTTAGGGCTTGTTTTGCTGTTAAACAAAGAGCATAAAAAGACAACTCTTATCAATCAACTATTTTTTTTATAAAAATGGAAGATTATACACATCGTATTTTAGGGTTAGTAATTTACCAGGAATACAATGGAATATGCAAGTAGCATTCCAACAGAAGATTTTCTGCATGTGTAACTGTTTTTTGTCATCAACAAAGAATTTAATTACACCACATTGCCCCAAATTGACTTGTACTTTGGTTATTGACAAGTTCATATAAGCATCTATGCATGTATTTCAATAATGGTGTCCATCTATTGTCTACTATACTATACATTTACGACATCCAACTAGTGATTTTTGACAACAGCAAAAAATCAATTTGCAATTTCTGCATAATTAGTAAAATGTGGAAGTGGAACTAAATATTATCATAATACCATTTGTGTAACTCCAACATTGACTTTTTAATACGTAATGAAATCTTCAGTGTATGCAGCTAATCTTTTCATTAAGGAGCATGTCGTCACTACGGACAAAAAACCTGTGCTCGCTAGATTAGTTCAAGGATCCCAAAAATTACAACCAAATAAATCGAGAGGTCATTGAAAAAGTGTCGTTTCTGTTAGTTTATGGTTCCTAGCACCATTCATCATAATTTTCCATTCCTCAGCAGGCATGCCAAATGAGATTAAGATATTCTAGGTCTGTAACGGTGTGGTTATTCGTCTTTTTTACACAAACTGACGAGATTAATGGTCAACGTTTCACCTGATTATAATTCACAAAAAAATCCGATATTTAAGGCTTGCACGCACATCTGACATCTGAAACATTAGTGCAGCTAAATTGTAATACCGGTATTAGCACATACCAGTAAGCGTCCCTACTCAATGGTTGGTCGGTTAATGACTTGACTTTGACAAGCGACACACTGGCATAAGAGGATTATGATTATGAAAGAACATCTTGCAAGAAACAAGCGTCATAGTCATTAAACATATATTTATAAAAATCCTAAATCTCAAAAGTATACGAGCTACATTATAAAATGGAGGAGTTCAATCAAGAGAAGCCATCAAAAGCATGCCATTGTGTCAACCAAAAGTAACTACTTACATACATAATAACGTCGATTTAAGCGTGATGGAAATTTATTTTATAGCCATATTACGAGCTATAGGTATATGTAATATGACGATGAAGTAATACCTGTCCTAGAAAAAAATCCATATTATTATCACGGTTGTTGTATCCAATCCAAGTAGCAGTGGTAATAATAATAATAAATATGAGCATGCAGCAAATTACAATAGTCTGTTGATGTTTAAAATGACATCATTCAAGTGCATGTAATGATTGTAATGTGGTGTGATCATGAAAGAAAAAAAACATGATAAGACGGAGTGCGTATGTTTACCAAAGAGAACGACAATAACAGAGTGTGCAACAGAGTACCTTGAGAAGGTTATGCGGGCTTACTGAGAACGAAAGTCATTTCTTCGATATGATTTGTAATTACACTTCTTTATCCATTTTTAACTTTTCGTGTTTAAGTGCTACTAAAGCCAACCAGGTATGCCCACATACATTGTTATATTATGGGACAGGCAAAGGTTGTATAGGTGGATTTAAACTTAAAATGTGAATGGCCATTATTATTATTCTATTGATAACGCAGCAGCTGCAACGGCTCAACAGAGACATTATTAGTTAGTAGGTATTATGCTATATAAATTTATGAATGATACCTAGGCATATAAATTTACGTGATGTTCTGTCTTTGTCTCTGCCTATATGCTTCATTGATGAATTTTAAAATTGCCATTGTATTGTGTCATTAAAAATTTGAAACCAATCAAATGCCATGCTACCTGTAAATCATAAAAATCTCCCATAAACTGCCTGTTGATTTCTTTTAGTACTGGCACTGACAGGTAATAGACGAAACGCTAATGACGGTGTTATAATAATTAAAGTGATAAATTTTAAAATGGTAAGTCTCAAACTAAAAATGCATTCCTATATAATACGGCTTAACATTGTCCTTTTCTCTTTAATGACTATGAGAAACAGTTTCTTGCAACTTGATTCATGTGCCTTAATTTTTGTATTGTGTTTGTTAGTTCGCACAAAAATAAAATTTGCCTACTTACATGAATGTGCTATATGCTATATGTTTTAAACAAAACTGCCTATGGCATTTCTGGTCGAAATTAAAATTAGATTCTTCATTTGCGAGTGACCTGGTTTTTTGCAATAACTTATGCTTTACTATCAACTCGCTATTCTTGACTGGTTTAATTTTCATCTTTAATGACTATGAGAAACAATTTCTTGCAACTTGATTCAATTCATGTGCCTTAATTTTTGTATTGTGTTTGTTAGTTCGCACAAAAATAAAATTTGCCTACTTACATAAATGTGCTATATGCTATGTTTTAAACAAAACTGCCTATGGCATTTCTAGTCGAAATTAAAATTAGATTCTTCATTTGCGAGTGACCTGGTTTTTTGCAATAACTTATGCTTTACTATCAACTCGCTATTCTTGACTGGTTTAATTTTCTTGGTGGAATGCTAAAATTCGAACGGAATAAACTAAACTGTCAAGAAGGAGTGTAATAGATGAATGAAAAATGTAGCTGTTGCAAATTACAAAGTTGGAAATGAGAAAATGCTGTCATATAGATAGACTTTGTAGATTCACACGGAAAGTGATAACTTCATTAAGAATCAAAAGAGTAACGTACAAGCAATATCGACAGGAGTATCAATCACGACAAATTACAAATGGAGAAATTGAATTGAGAGATTGAGACCAGCCAATGAAGGCAATCAAATAAAAGAAAATCAGAAGCAACAATTGAGTGGAGTGTCGTGCTGAGAACATAATGACATTATCCTGCTACTTGGCTTTACCTCCACTGCTACAGAGTTCTATAGTTCTTTTCACAAATTTAATAAAATTCAGAGAGCCTCCTAATACCACATGTTGATGGAGGGACGGAAATTGTTCCTTTTATTGAAAGTGCTTCTGTACTACTTGTCAACAATACTTTTTTTGTGCTGATAGAGACTGTAAATACATAATATGGTTGAGCATCAAATTAGATTCTATTTTTAATTTTCAATAGTAGCCTGTCAAATATAGACGAGACAGGTTAATGCACTTTTATGCACAAAATCTTTGTAATGCTATTCACGGTGCGAATTTACCATCATCATTACAAGAAATGCTCTACATCGATCGACATCTCCATTCCCCATTGGTGATTTACGAATGCAATAAACACGTAAAATGAATACTACACTAATCCGCATGTGAGCCATTTTAATTATAAAATTTCAATTTCGTTTCTACTTTGGTATTGCTCCATTTCAGAATGACGCACTATCTAGCTTTATTTAGCAGCAACTCAGCAAAATGAAACCAATAATCGAATGACAGGATTCCTGTGGAGTTAGCGTTGAAACACCTTTGCTTGCTTTGTGTGGGAAGTTACATTCCATAATAATATACATGCATATTGTCACATTTATCTACTTATATAACTTTTATAATATTCTAAAATTAGTACAGTGCATCATTTTATCAAGCCTTATATTTTAAGGCGTTTATTTCAATGTGATACTCTTCATATTCCAAAGGAATTTTACGAAAATAAAAGCTTGCAACATTTTAGTATTTTTGATGATCAAGGATGCAACAGAAAGCCAAAGTAGCAAACAAATAGGTTTGATTTAAAATGTCGACCACATCAAATTCCAGAGCAGCAGTGATACTAAGAACACGACAATAAAATATTTTTGCAATGATTTGTTTATTACCTGGAGAAAAGAAGTCCTGTCAATGTCATTTTTAACGATGACGGGAAAAAAGTTGAAGGTCAAAAAAAACAAAGACAAAGAGAAACACTGATGATTTAACTTCAGTCTCTCGTCTATTAAGTACACATACACGTAAATACTTAAAAACGACGACGACGACTACTACTACTGACTACTACTAATGTGCGTCCCTGTACAAAAGTGTAGTACCTAGTTTGAGTTGGGCGCACACAACCTTGGCTCCCATGTTTCTGGTCGTAATATTTTTACAACCATTTTTCTTTCTTTTGGAGTTTGGGTTATTGCAAAAACATTTGCCGAGTCCATATTGACTTTTAAAAGCAAATGGAGAATGCTTTAAAGGGAGCACAAAAAAGAATAATGACAAGAGGTTTTATCTGGCTGTAGCGAATGCTAAAGTCAAAGTAGAACTGACGAAAAATTAAAAAGAAGTACAGAAGCTGAGAATAGGAGGCAGGAAGATTACGATTATAAATGCTGGTTTGTATACTTCTATAATTGATCATTGCTTAAATTGAAACAGTATATACTTAATATGCATTAAATGTATGCTTAAAATATACCAGTTTTTGGGGTCAAAGGTCTCCAGTCAAAATGGCTATAAAAGTTAAAAAGTAGGATAAGATATCCAAGAATGATAACAGAATTTTTTATACGTGAAATATGTCAGGTTTCTTGAAAAGTATATCTTATATTACGTGTATACAGCTCTATCCTTACTGATCAGTTTTCAAATCACACTTTATCAATTAATCACATTATTTTAATTTACTCGTGCAAAACAAATAATGTATTAATTGAAATGTCATTCCTTGTGTGCGTGTTTTACCATGCGATAAGAAATACCATGTAACGCTAAAATTAAATGGATAAACGATGAATCACTGCGTGGGTGTTTTGTGTGTTAACCAAAAAATGGTTGTAGGTAGAGCGTTAGGCAAAACTTTGAGTTTGTCACACAGGTTCAAAAAACGATGGATATAGTATATTAATTACTGATTGTACACACTCCTTCTTAAAGCTGATCTATATGTTTGCCAAATCACTCCTCATTTCCAGTCCTTATGCAATGATTTCATCTAATCTCTTAAAAGAAAGTTCTTTCATTTATCCGAGGAAATACTGTGCACACATACTAAAGTTACATCACTGGATTTAAGTATTCTCCATATTAAACAGTCAACTTCTCTCCAAAATAACGTCATTTTTGTCAGATTCCAGCACAATCATGGCATCTTTAAAAATACAGCAAAGAAAGTTTTAAGAAGAAATGTGTACGGCTACAAAGTAGCATAATAAGCAGTTGTAAACAGTAAAACGCTCTTGGAGAACATTTCTGTGTAACTTGAGATTTTTCTAGTCATTTCCTTCATCTTCATTATTATTCCTTGCAACATTATCAATCGGATATTCTTTGAAAATAGTAATGCACAAGCTTATATGCATTTATACTTGGTCGCAAAATCACGAGCCCACAAGTCTATATAAAACAAGAATTTGCACATGTCTATGTCTTTATCAAACTTTGTTTTCATCACGAACTTTCTAGAGCACTTCGTCTTACACAAGGCTCATATCCAGTAACGGTCAGTTTTCTCTGGAGAGCAAGTTCAAAACAGATGAATTACAACCATCTTGTGAAATACGCATGCACAAAAATGTAGTAGTATGGCTGTATTTTTTATTACACTACCAAAGCATATTACTCATGCTGTGTAGGCAGAATTAACAAATATTTGACCAACTTGTTTACATTGGCATAAAATATAAAGAATACAAGATCCACACGTACGTTATCTTGGTCTGTATAAATTAGCATACAATATATTATACTTTGTCTATTTTAAACCACATGCATCTAAAAATGAAGGTGCATTGATAAAATATAACTAACCATAACCAATTTTTATCACCGACAGCCTACAGAATATTTTTTCACAAGAGACAACTAACCAATAAAGTAATATTTATAGACCATTTTCATGGATTTAAAAGAGTAGTAGTAGGATAGTTTCAAGCATACAATATATTATACTTTGTTTTTTTTAAACCACATGCATCTAAAAATGAAGATGCATTGATAAAATATAACTAACCATAACCAATTTTTATCACCGACAGCCTACAGAATATTTTTCACAAGAGACAACTAACCAATAAAGTAATATTTATAGACCATTTTCATGGATTTAAAAGAGTAGTAGTACGATAGTTTCGTGCCATATACGGAGGGACGAGGGAATAAAAAATAGTCCCATAACTTCCATAATATTGTTTTTCCTGTTGATATGATTGCAAAGGAAAAGATAAATATGTATGCATAGTGTCATTGTATGTTTGCAATGCGAATTTCACATTATCCAACTAGTACTTATTTTGTATGAAGCGGAACGGCTATATTGAGATACGAGAGGTGATAAAAAAAGTCAATGATATTCCATAACATGGTTCTGCATGTGTCTAATTTTAAGCAAATCGACGAGAGTTGAAGGATTTGTTTACGATAATACCTGGACAGTATGAATTTTAATGGTGCAAATTACGTCAGTTCACTAATATCATTTGGTGGTTGTTTTACCCAACTTGAACTCTTTATTTGGTGAAGGAGGTTATTTGTAATCGATAACGCACCTTACTATAAAAATAATCTGTCATTGCGATTTTTAAATCAATATTGCAATTTAGAAGAGTAAATGAGATCAAGATAATTTACACAAATCCATTCTTCGAGAGACAACAAGCCTGAGAATGCATAAGTTAGATATGCATAATATATTCATGCGCCTTTCTGTTCAGTTTAAAAAGTAGAATGATATAAAAATTGAAATTCAAATGATTAAAACGGCATTGATACATCCTTTACTTAAACATTTTAGTAAAAAAAGGTCACTGATTGTACAAAAATTTCCTTTCGTGGCTTGCATTCTCTTTTAAAACTATAGTCTAACAGGTTGAATTACAAACAGTTTACAAGTAGTTTAACTGTTATTTTTATCTTTAGGGAGAAACCTGACATTATATACTACCATTGCTAAAGATGATAAAAAATTATAATACACAGAAATAATTTTTTAAACGCTCAGGTGACATGAAATGTGAACCGTGGCATAATGGTGCGAGCGACATCGCGACAGTCACCACATCGTCATTATCATCATCATCACAAATTTGCAATGTATGACTATACACAAATGAATTTGAACAAGTAAATGACCCATCAGTTGGCCACAGTTTTTGAGAATTAGAGTTGGTGTTATGCGTTATTGGTTCGACGAAGAAATGTGTAATTAGTCATTCAAAGTA